>VZRV01007706.1:1043357-1080769 GCA_013398115.1 Falcunculus frontatus
TTTTTTTTTTCCTCCCCAACATTCCCTTTGAAGCTTACCACTTGATAGATTAGCCCAGTGCTAAATAAAATGTCCTTTTTTATGTGTGGAAGCTTGGTAATTATTGCCAAAAGATTCTTAGTGGCTCGTAATATACATATAATCAGATTAGTCTTGAATTCTGTCTCAGCTGAGGCTGTAGGAGTAATCCAATTGGTGCTTGTTTAGCTCTGCTTTTCCCGGTGCCTCCAAGGGTGCCAGCGGTCCAGGGCAGCACAGCAGCCCAGGAAGGAGGGCAGTAGGGTCTGTGCTCTGGGGCAGCAGTGGGGCTAAGCCTCTGAGGGGGATGTGAGAGCAATCCCAGAGAATTTGGTGTCTGTGTCTCAACACTCCCAGGCCTGGCTGGGCAGTTCAGCTCTCAAGTCGCTCCCAGTTACAGTGAGAATCACTTCCCAAAGCTGGAAGTGTGTGGCTGTCTCTGATCCACAGCTGAGTCCATCATGTAGGACTTACAAATGCTGCTTTTCAAGGGAACAATGGTCAAATGTGTGGGTTTCAAACACGCCCCAGCAGAGATTAAACTGCTGGAGGTTTTGGACACTCTGTATGTAACATGGAAGCTTAACTAAAGCCCAAATCCATGGCATCTTTGGGTTTTTCATTAATACTTTTACTACTTTCCTGGGATTTATGCCTTTATGGTAATAATTAGGAGATCAAGGGCAGCTCAAAGGTCAGCTATAGCTTTCAAAGTATTCTATTTTCCTCTACAACTCCTTCAAAAGAGTCCCAGACATCATTATATTTAAAAGAATTTAACAATTCTTTCTTTTAGTAATTCTCTTGCATCTTGCCCAGGCTTCATGTTTTGTTATAGTTGCAGCTTCATATATTGTAGCACAACGTTGATTGGTTCAGGTGCTGATCTTAGAATTAAACGAATTTAGGGTTACAGCAGGGGAAAGGCAGGCAGGAAGTAGCCATTTTGTTATGTTAGCATGTATATATAATGCACATTTAAATGAAATTCAAACTGTAAATATCCAGTCCTCATTAACGATTCAATCTGCCTTCAGTAATAATCAAATGTACATATATGTATTAAATGTAATGTGTGTGAATTCATATGCATCAATACATGTATATAATGATGTTTAATGCCTTTTGAAACTTACTTATTGGGCATCTGTTCCCACTACCTCAGGATTACATCTCAAGGAATATACTCGGAAAGTTGGTGTAGTTTTATAAATTTCCATTCTTTGTAACTTTCTGCAGAATCTGTGATAAAAGAAGAGCTCTCTGGCCCTCAGAGTGTAACTGAGGGTGTCATAATGTGGTTGGGGCAGGTTACTGCCCACAAGGCCAGTACAGGTACATGTCCTAGCAAAGGGTGCAGTAGAGGGTCTATTCAGGCTTTTATAAAGCAAATGTTTTCACATACCTATTTGTTAGAGCGTCGTAAGCTTTAATATGAAAGTTTTTAATTTTTCTTGAACACTGGGTTTTAAAACATGTAAAATTTTAGCTGCTACCAAGTGTTTGGCAGTGTAGAACCTAAAATCACAGAATGCAAAATTAAAATATCATGGTAAATATCTGCTTCATTGTGTTTCATGTTCATTAAGAGATAAAACAGGTCTTGTTCATAAGGTTTAAGGGATTCATTGCTTCGATTTGCTTGTTATGCTAGCCAAAAAAAATTCAGCAGATATTTGAAGCATTCTTTATAATACTTGAAGAGGGATGTGTGGTTTTTGTAGTAGAATTTGGGTTTTCAAACTTGGTTAGACTTTTTGAATAATCTGAAGTTACTTAAATTGGATTTAAAAAAATACGGAAATTTATATTCTGCCTGCATGCACTATATTTTAAAGATACCAGCACTTCAAAGGAAATTACTGCAAGGTACCAAACTGTATCCAGCCTAGCAAAATTAGTTCAAGGTATCCTGGGGTAATGCTAAATGAAAATGGTATTTATGGTGTCAGAGCACACAAAAAGGGTTACTAATGTGTTCTTTCTTTTAGGAAAGATGTAAAGGTATTTCCTTTTAGGTAGCAAGATAACATTAAACATTAACTTGATAGATGTTTGATGGAGATACTCAGTGTAAGATTCCTGTCGGACTGAAGATACGCTGATTTTCAGTGCGCTGGAACTGCTGTGCTTGACACAGGGGGTCTCTTTTAGCAGTCCAAAATCTCTTTCCTTACTGCAGGATAAATTAGGTCTCAGAAACAGTGACGTATGCACAAGTTCTGGATGTGGGAAGGATTTTGGGGGTGGGGTGAATAGTGAGGTTCTGTGGGGTTTTTTTAATGAAGCCAGAGAGATGGAAAGATCTGCTTGATAATAAAGCTTAACTTCAGTGCCAGCTCCGTGCTGTTACAGCATATTACTACACAGCAAGAAATGTGGCACAGATGTTGTGGCAGCCATATTTTACACCCTCCAAAAGGTCATGTCGCTTGTTATTACATTCAGAATCAATATTAAGTGAGCGTTCCAAATTTCAGCTGTCAGTTGAATTTATTGCTGCAAACCAAGGCTGAAAGGTTTTCAACTGTGATTCAAGCAAGCTAACAAATTAATAATACAGAAGTATGCATGGTGGAGCAGGTGATCCATGTTCCAGCAGCAAAGGAAGTTTAATTGAAAATCATAGAAATCAGAGCTGAGATGTTCAGTCCATTCCCTGTCCCACGGGAGACTTGTAGTGTCTGTGAGGAGTTGTCTGATGGTCACCGGCAGGGAGGGTTTGCAAACAGAGTCAGTTGTGTGCTGCACGGTGAGGTATTGCCTGTGTGTGTGGTACCTTTACGTGTCTATCTGGGAAAATATTTTCGTCTCTGCCACGTGGAAGTCGTTTGCATATTGCTGTGTTCTGTGCATGTGTGACTGTTCTGCCTTTTTGTTGCTGTCTCTGGTAACAGCAAAAGGGAACAGGTCTGGGTGAGAAGGTGGTCGGTGGTGATCCAGGAGACCTGCAGCTTTGAAGGCTGAGTCTGTACCTGTGTTTTCACTTCCTCCTGGGTAAAGATAAATTCGAACACCAAAGCACTTTTTGGAACAGAAACCTCTCGTTCAGTGGGGACTGGCTTCTGGGAAGGGGCCTCATGCCCTTCAGTAACCACAGTGCTCACAATTCAAATCTCTCTGGTTTGGTAGTGTGTTAGACTTTTTTTAAAGCTTCTAGATGTTCTGTATTTCTGGTGCTGCTTTACAGTGTCAGATGCTCAGAGATCAGAATGAAGAAAGCCCCTTGCAGTCTGGAATGTCTCTCTTGTTTTCAGTAGGTGTTGAAGTGACCTTAGCTAGATGAACAGCACGATTTTCATCTGATCTTTCTCATTTTGTTCTTTCTTCCCTGTATTCAGATAGTTTCATTCTGCCAGTTTGCATTTGCTTAAAGACTTTTCTACAATATGTGCGGTACCTCTGTGGCTTTGTTGCTTTTCCTCCTTCTGTTCCAGAAATAGTGAATTTTGCTTCACATATCTGTGAAGGATTTTCCTCCATTTTAGAGTACAACTGATCAAAATTACAGCTAATCTGCAGCAATTCTCATACATTTCACATGAATTTGACGTTATTCATGCTACTTAATGTAAGTTCTTCAGATAGAAGTTTATGGTTCTTGAAGATAAACATGTGAAAACAAGGAAAAATTGTAAAGGAACTGTCAAATTGAAATGAGACCAATAAGAGAGACAACATGCCTCCACACCTGCCTTTTGTGTACTTTTTTCCCTCAAATGGGGGGGAGGGGTGTCAGCTTTAAATTTTAAACTACCTTCTTCTCATTTGTGCTAGTGCCAAGAGAAAAGCTATAATGCAAAAGTGTAAATACTTTCTGGCTTTAGGGACAATACCAATCATTTTTCTTAAAAATAATTAACTGATATAGGGAAGGCTTATCAGTTTATTCAGTACAGAGTTTTGAAAAATAAGGGCTTAATATGAAGGAGATCAAAGACTGAAGGGGAGAGCAACGGGGCAAATGTATTCATATGCCAAAGGTATTTTGCTGCACCACTACTGTGCACTACTTTGGACGAAGCATAAATCATGGTTATTTAAAATTGACTGTGAGGTTCAGAGAGCTGATTGAAGTTACCCTCAGTGTTATGTGGCTTCCTATTGCAAAACAGAGCTGGTTCCAGCCTTCCTACTGCAGTGAAGATAATTTCTGTCACCACCACTGCCATTCTTATTCTTCTCATTGTTTCTGTTTCCTCAGTAACAACTATAGCTATTTGCATTTGCAATGGTCTTTTGAAACTACAAGCCCTGAAAGGATCAGGCGTTTGTATGTACCTTCAGTTTTAGTGAAATGGCATTTTCAAACGTTTGTGAAAATCCACAGGCTTGTTTTCTTCTAAAATGCAGAAAGGAAGCTATGGAGACATTAAGAGACAAGAGATGATCAGGGCTTGTTTTTTTTTTTCATCAGAACATCTCTATATGGATGAGAAATTTACTTTAGTGCTTAAGTTTAAATGGTGAAACTGTAGCATAAACTGATTTTATCTAGTGCTGTCACTTAAATCGAGATAAAAACTTCTTGTGTCCTTTTTTCCTTCTGTGTACCTCAGTGAAGTAAATACTTTAAGTTGCATGGCAGCCAAAATCTGGTACATTAAAATTTACAGATGGTAAAAGGCATGTCTTTTCATCTGCCAATGTGTGATTCAGATAGCACAAGCAGACTTCCATCCACTTGACCGCAATAGAGTTGGCACAGTCTTCCTTCTCACTCCATTCCCAGGCTTGTTTGGTAAAGCAAAAGCAGGGATGCTTCTGTGCGAAGAGGAGTGTAGCTTTTAGATCTAAGGTAATTAAAAATACTTAAGAAGTATTTATAGAAAGATTAATTTCTGCGTATTTTGAATTCTGTGTTTGCCAGGAGAATGCATCGTGACTTCTTTGAATCACTGTCTTTCTTAGAAGATAATACCATCTTCTAAGTAAATGACATGTCAGAATCTGAGGTCAGGTACACATTAAAATAGATAGAACATCTTCATTCCACTAAATTAAGTCAAAATTGTAGAGGTAAAACTATAACAATATCAAATAATTTCATTTGTGTCAGCAGTTTATAGAATGCATGTTTAACCCTATTTGAGTAAGCAGAGACTGTCGTGACATTCAATTACGAAGTTACAAAAAGAAAACTTTGTGGTGGTTTGGTTTTTTTGTTGGTTTGCTTAAGAAACTGATAAATATTTTGTGGGAAAATTTTTCCAGTATGGGGTTTTTGTATGTTTAGGAAAAATGTGTTTGTAAGCAGTGGAAGGTAAGCAGGTGGATTATTATAGTTCCAAAGGACTCTGCACACCATAATGCATTCATAGAGTCCTGAAGTTCTTTTCATAAAGGTCAATTGTTCATTCAGCAATACACATCAGTCTCTGTGGTCTGATTTGTGTAAGGAATTGAGATTTCTAAGATGTAGACTTATATTTGATGGAGCCCAATGGGGTGCTTGTATCACGTAGAGCAGCCCTTCTCAAGATTTAACAATCAGCATGCCACATGGAAAATTCAGAAGCACTTATTATACCACCTGTAAGATTTTGATTAGTTTAATTATAAATCACTCTTGTTCTGATTTTTACTGACTTGCACACGGGCTGATTGCAGCTCACCACTAGTGTATGTAATACAGTGATACATTGTATTCCAAATTCTGATAACCTCTTTTGCAAAAAGACCTGTCTGCCTGCTTTGGACAATTACATATGTTGGTAATCTGCTCTTTCTGGTGTTCTTTTTGTTACTTAAATAGCTCTGTGGTAACAATGCATTTTTATTAGATCAGAGGTGTAGTTAAGTGGTAGTAGGACCATGAGCAGGAAATCTTGAGAAAATGAGACTAAATTGAATTTAAAAGGCAAAAAGCAAGGAGCCTGTAATGTCTGCAGCCCTGATCGTGTTGAATCTAGGGCCAGGAACCAGAGTCCCGACTGCTTCCTCTGTTCCTAGAGTTCTTGGAGGCAAAAGTGCTCTCCTTTCTCCAGCCAACCAGCCTCTGCCTTCCTCCTCTTATGTAGGAGAGCTGTGTGATTAATCTTTGCCCTTACACTTCCCAAGCAAAACACTCATTTCCACCTCATTGTACACAGCCTTAAGGCCAGTAATTCTGCTCTTTGTGACAGATTTTGGTAGAGGTCAGTCGGTCCTTTATAGAAACCATGTTGACTCAAGATGGAATAAACACTGCTAACACTGAAGTATTGTCCTTCCAGGAAGTGCTGGACTTGAGTCAGGAATTGTGCATCAACAGTTGGGTTTTTTCTGTTCTCTTCTAACTTTTCTCTGAAGAGAATCCAGGTACTACTTCCCACCCACCTCATTCTGGAAGCAGTTTCTGGTTTTATAGATTTCTCTGAGAGTTCAGGCTTTAACAGCCCAGAAGCCCATTGTTCACAGTAGCACAGACTGCTCCACGATAGCCTTTCTTCAAGAATTCTGTGATTAAAGATAATGGATTCTTTAGGAAGACTTGATAAGTGTGGCCCTAACTATCTATGCTCAGATTTGCACTGGGCTTTCAAAGAGGGGATTCCATAGAGTTTTCAGAAAAAGTGTGTCATTTACTGCGTACCCACAGGTTACATCCCCAAAAGCATGACAAAACAGATTAAAAACCCCACTCTTTTTCAGTAAATATAACCACTTGTGATTTCTTTTTAATTAGACTTTTTCTTCTGTTTTGTGCTGGCAAGTTTCAGTGTTTAGGCTGATCTGCTCTGAAACTTGTGTCTTGAATCCCTCTCTCCTGCCATTGACTGGCATTATTTTTACAGCAGGTGGTGAAGGGACACCATAAATTTATGGAAACTTGTGAACTTTCTGGGTTATCCTGTAGCTAATACATATAAATGATTGAAAGAAAAAAAAAACCAAAAACTGGATGATGTCAATGTGGTGTTCTGGAAGT
Organism: Falcunculus frontatus; assembly: GCA_013398115.1. NCBI lineage: Eukaryota > Metazoa > Chordata > Aves > Passeriformes > Falcunculus > Falcunculus frontatus. The sequence goes on from VZRV01007706.1 coordinate 1,050,286, forward strand.
TCCTGTGTTACTCTATTTCCATACTAATTTTGAATATTCTGAGGGGGGTTCAATCTTTTCAGGGTTTTTTTTTAATTTTGTTTTGTTTTCTGTTTTCCCAAATTCACTCTATGTTTTCTCAACTAAATCACACAAACATTCTGCTTTTGACAGTTCAGCACTAGACATTCACCTCATTTCTTGAGGTGTTTATAGGCAACACTCCATGCCAAGCTTCTAGCAGCCTGTGTTGTGGCAGTAGGAGTTTTGTTGCCAAAAAATTCACCACTGTCAGCCTGTCGAGAGCAAGATGAGATTGCTCATGGTTCCCTGTCTTTAGGAAAGTCAAATGCCAAAGATCACTGGGAGGATTTGGAAGGAAAAAGGAAAGCAAATGTCATTTTTTTTAATTGTAATTTCACAAAAAAAGGTGTGAAGCAAGAAACCAGAAACAAATAACTAATTGAAAATGCAGCTCTCTTCATGAGGGTGTAGCAATCTAGTGGTAGCTGTGACACTGCATCGAAAATGGTCAGTGACCATTGATTGCAATTAAATAGAACATGTAATAATGTGGTAGTAAAAATGTATGCGTACATAATATACAGGGAGAGGGAAGGAAATTATCAAAACCTCTAAGAAATGTCTGGGGAAAAAAAGGAAAAGAAATTAAGGTTGCTGCCAGTAATGTTATTATTCAGAGACAGTCCAAAATTCTTTCTGTCCCCAGATTGCATTAAAGGACTCATAAAAGCAATTAACATGTAGACTATTTTTCTAAGTCACTTGAATTTTCAGCATCTAATTACCCATTATGTAATAGCTGGAAGCCAGCAGATAATCTCAAATTGTTGATGCCCTAGGATAATTTAAAATACTTTGGTAGTAGTTGGGTTTAAAAAAAACAAAACCAAAGAAAAAAAACAACCAGAAGTTTTTTAAACATGTGGACATTCCTTTAGCATGAACATGTTAATTTGGAATTATTTAGTCACAGACTGAACATCAAATGATTCTGATTACCTTGGTGTTACTGGCTTTTGATCTTGTAGTGAATTAGAACTGATGCCTTGTAAAAATGCACTGCACCTAGAAAAGGAACAGGAAAAACCAGAGCTTGTTCAACTGATACAAATTGATAGAACACTTCTGGGTAAAAATTATTCTGTCCCATGCACTCTATTTAGTACCTGAAACAAGGTAAGAGATTTCAGTGGGTTATTCTCGCTGTAAGTTTTAGCTTAGTGGTGTCATTAGTGGTATCATCATTATATGGTAGGCCTTGATTCTCTGATGACTTAAAAGAGAAAGAAATGATCTAATGAGAAACTCTGTAAATCAAAAAGGTAATTGAAATGATAAAGCTAATTTTGTGATTTTTTCGATACTCATAGTCCAATTTTCCAGCTTTCAATAGCATATTTTTGTTACAAAGCTGCTACTTTCCATCCTCAATAAAATATCAATTTATTGGTTTCATTCTAAAGAGCACTTTTCATCTCAGTGCTTATAAACAGTATTTTTGAAATCCCCTATAGTTTTTTTTAAATTTTGATTAGTGCTGCTATTGCCCTCATTCATTGAACTGTTTAAACATATTATAAATATATTCTGAAAGTTTAATAAATGCTTACATACCTGATGAATATGACTGAAAGCTATACTTGCTTGTTAATTTAATACTTAAAAAAAATCTCATCCTGAATTGCCAAGAACTCTGTTTCTTTTCCTTGATGTATTCTGGGGTTTTTAGAGGGGTTTTTTTGTGCTGTATTATAAGTTCCTAAGTCCTTCTTTTTTTTTTTTTTTTTTTTTTTTTTTTTTCCCCTTTATAAGAAAAAAGTGAAGATCTGTGGCTCANCCCCATTATAAGTAAAGTTTTGAATGTAACAAAGACGAATGAGCCTGATAGTGTTAATTTATTTTCTATTTAAAACCTTTGTTTTCTTATTAGATTTCTGTCTAATAGAGTACAGTGAAGAGGTTATGATGTCCAAAGATTAAGATGCTTGTCTGGGAGTCTAAAGATATTTTCTTCCCACATCTGCCCATGTGTAAGGGTCATTAATGGCATGTTGGGTGTGGAGTGTTCTAGCACAGCCAGGGGTATGGGAACCAGGAGTTGGACTCAGTGATCCTGATGGGTCCCTTGAACTCAGCATATTCTGATTCTGTAGGTGCTGGCCTGCCACCTGTATTCTCAGGCATGAGAACAATTAGCTTTCAAACACATGGTGAGCATTTTTTTCATCAGCTCTACAAGGGAAAAATAGGAGGCTTTCAAAGTAATGGCTAATGATTAATATTTATTGTAACACGTTGTCACTCTGTGTTTAAAACTTTGGTTTAGGTTGTGTACTGAAGGTCAGTTCATGGAATCAGTTGTTTCCTTGCTGCTTATTTTTCTTCCATCTTCACACAACAATGTGAAATTCACAAATGTCGGAATGCTAATGGAAACTTCCCACTTCCTAAAATATGAGTCATCCTACATGTGTGATGGCAATGCAAAAGAGGTCCAGAAGAGCGTGTTCAGGCTCCCTAAACTAATGATGTGTGAACAAGTGTAGTGCTTTACTTGCTTGTGCGGTGCTGGTGGCTGTAGTGAAGAACAGTATTGCTGCACAGTTTGTGTTGAGAAATACGCTGAGGGGACAGATGCTTGAAGGAAAAAGCAGGCAGGGGAAAAGACGTATTTGTAAAGTATCTCACAAAGGCCTAAGTGAATCAGGGAGCTATTACGACTTCTCATTCAAGAGCTAAGGGGATAGGAATTAGTGTAAATATTGATCTATTATTTGTTTTTAAACCACTATTCCTGGAAGGTGTGGTGCTCATACAGTTTCTGTCTTGACTTGCTGTTTTTTCATCATCTCTGCCTCATGGACGTAACTAAGATGCAAGCTCATGTTAATGTTCCTCAGCTGTACCTTGTTTTCACCTCATGACCTTGAGAGTTGTTGCATTATTTATTCATCCTGTGTACAGTACTAAGAGCTTTTCCATGGCTGATCCCTGCCCTGCTGAGCTTGTGGCCTACATCAGGTATAGGGGCAACAAGGAAGAGGACTGGTTCCCAGACTACCTAGGAGCATCTTTAATTGACTTCCACTTTCATAGCAGAAGGTTCCAACGAGTTGATTTATTTGATTCTCTGTCTCTTTGGTTTTGATGGCTGTGTTTTGTAAACAGTTGTGAAAAGAGAAATTAAAGAACAGGGTTATTTAAAAAAAAAAAAAGCAGTAAATGGCAAATGATTAAGATCCAGTGGAAGAAATGGCTATTCACTTTTCTGCCAGAATGCGAGTTGCAGAATAATACCAATTCTTTAAAAATATAAAAACTGCAGTTACAATATTGACAAAGAACATGGAGTCATGTTCCTCATTTGAGACATTCTTATGAATATTACAGTAGTTCTAACACTTTAATATTAAATTTCTTGGATTGATTCAAAGTTATCATAATGGTTTATGTTTTCAGGGTTTTGATAGAAGCAGGTGAATTTAGCTTACATTTGCTACTGTTAATAAGTTCCAAATAAGATTTTATTAGTTCTAAAAGAAAATCCTAGTGATTAATTTTAAGCCTAGAACAGTAAACTTTCATATAATTAACAGTCAAATCAGAAATTAAATTAATCCCCATATTTAAAACATGGGGCTGTATCCAACTGCAAACATAACAGTAATTGTTCTGTGCCTTGCTGGGGCTGCAGGGTACTCGTGTAGGTTAATATATCTTAGTCACACACGTTCACACAGACACAGATATATTATTATCAAGGTGTACACTGAGCTGTGACCTGATTAGGGAAGGCAATGCTGCTCCTATTGAGAAGTAAAAAATTATGATTAAAGCAAGAAACTTGTACTTGAGCTGGAAGCTTGTAGTGCATATGACACCAAATACGTAAGGAGAATTTTGAGGTTAGATTTTGAGCTGGTAGAGGAGGTTGCATTATGGAGGCAGTAAACATTCTGAGACATAGACTGAGAAAGATGCAAAAACAGGGAATAAATCCCTAGAAGCAAAATAAAATGTAGATTTGAGAAGGTTGGGAATTTCTGCGTTATCCAAGTGCCACATTTACAAGTTCCTCTCCATCTGTGAGCAGTGGATGTAGGATGCAGGTCAGATCTCTGGCAGACAGCAGCTCTCAGGAGCCAGTAATCCTCTCTGTCACTCTCCTCTAAATGCTATTGTTCATCTCAACTAAAATGGTGCTAAACTACAGCCTGCCGGCATTTCAAATATAAAGATTATCAAAAGATCTTAAGCTAAAGACTGGAGAAGATTGACAAGTGCAAAAGCACACATCATTCAGGATTCGTTCCTCCAGGCATTCACTCATAAACTATTTTCTATTAAAAGAATGAAACACAAGCTGACAACATGAAGACAGGAAATGGCACGGGTAAGCACAACAAATGAAGCCAAAATTACAAAGGTACATACACATCAATAATGAGATTGAGAAGAGGTGTGGCAGTATTTCTGTGTCGTCCCTGAGGCCTCCAGTGAGAACACTTAGGACATTTATCAGCCTCTCTGTAAACAGATACAGAACCTGGCTTTTCTGAGTTTCAGGTCATGATGGGGCTGTGACAGCCAGGAGGTTCTTCTCTTTATCATGGTTTCACCTTGAGGGAGGTGGAGAAATGTTATATTTATCTGTGCAAATCTTCTGCAATGTCAGCATACAGCAGTGTCAGTTAAATGCAAGTTTTGAGCAGAAAATGAGTAGCATGCTAGTAGACACAGAGTGAGGCCTGAATAGAACTTACTCACTGAATAAGAGGATATCAGGGGACAAATAGGGTAACAAATATCATATGAAAAGGAGAGCAGCTCTGTAAAGCACTGTAAGGCAAAGCCCACAACTGAGTCGAGTTTGTGTCATTGTACCTTTGTGACTTGAAATTCCTTGCTCAAGTTGTAAGCACACAGGATGAGGGCTGTACTTCTGCCATCTGACTAGGATGAGGATTGACTGCTGAATGTCAAGGAAGAGCAGAGACTTTCGTGCAGGTGAAAAGCACTGTAGTGATGGGTTATAAAATGCTCTGTGGAGTAAGTCCCAAATGATACAAAGACTGGGCGTTTTTAGATGCCCCAGATTATGGCTGCTTGGAATCCACTGAAGCTTTTGCTTTAGCTTTGGGTTGTGTTTGAACTGCTTCAAGATGGGGGTATGATAAGGAAGCTTTCTGTAAGGGTGACTGTACCTTGCTTAAGCTGTCTTTATTTCAGAATGGTTTTACGTGTTCCCAGAATACTTTAACAGCCTCACACAGGTTTAAGGGTCTTAGTTTGGAGAATCATTTGCTGATTGGTGGGGAACAGGAAGGTAAAGAAGGGGCTACCAGCAGAGGTTGGACAGGGAGGGGATGGGCTGGATGATTTGTGATGGTCAGCTGTAGTCCGCTTTTCTATCACTGACTACTCCATGAGCTAAAGGAATTGGAACTGAAGAACTCAAGGTGATACCTTCTGAGTGCAGCAAATCTTTTGTACCACAGAGCTGTGCTGACAGCACCACTAAAGAAATTGGCTGTGACTGTGAGCACCTCTGTGGAGGTGAGCAGGGTAAAATATGTGCATATTTCTCACGATCACATTTCAGCATAAAGTCTTCTAGAGAAAAGTATGCCCTGTGGATTTTTTAAGACATTATGCCAGGATCTTTGAAGAATTGGGTAACTCTGCTTTCTGTTTCCTTCCTGTCTTTCTACTAGAAATGTCTCTATGTAGTACAGGCTTTGAGTAACTGCAGTGCAAAGTACGGCTTCTCAAACAGCTCATTGTCAAAGGTTGAACTTTGATGATTAAAATCATCTAATCAAAATCCAAAGCTGTTTGCTTCTCCTAGAATACACAGGGTGAAATAAAATAATAATGATTTTTCATGGGTTTTTTTCTAGTTGCGACACGACTAACATTTTGTCATTAATGCTCCTCCTAATGAAAATATTAGATTTAGTGTTGTAAACTAAATTTCTTCCTGGGGGAGCCTTTCCATTATTATTTCACATACCTTTTGTTATGCTTCTAACAAATCCCTGCCGTATATGCTAATTGTGTCATAGAGCTGAGATTAAAATCAAGTAGTCTCAGCTCTTGCGCAATTCCTTAATTTGAGACAAATAAGAAGGAGCCACAACGAGGCAGTAGAACTTCAGAGCAGATCCAATGAAATACCTGGTTCTCCAAGTTGCCTTCTCAGTGTAAGCTTTGTGTAGCTGGGACCATGTCTTTCCCTGGTTTACAGCTTTGGACATGTTTATTTTTAATACCTCAGACCACCTAAGAGTCACTTTTTGAGTGTAAGACATTGTAAATGTGAGTTTTTGTTCAACTATATGATGAAATCAATTAACATGGCTGCAGAAATAATGATCCTACATGCATCATTTGAAAATTTGATGTAACAAGATAGCAAGCTATTTGCTGTCAATTGCTACTGTTGTAAGAAGTCACATTTCTTCCAGGATATTGTTCAGCTATTTTTTTCCTAGTCTGTGCATATATATGTGTGTGTGTATATTTATGAAGTAAAAGTGGTCATTAGGAAGTAGTGTGCTATTAGTACCAAACTATTATTAGAATAAATTATGAAGTTAATAAGCAACACAACACTAAAAAGATAGGACTGGTCAGATCTGCTCTTCGTTCTGCCATTGGGTGGTTTTGTATCCTTGACCTAGTCTTTTTTCTTTCTTATACAAAACTAAGGTAGAAGAGCAGACGTACCAGAGGGATGCAGATATACCAGCACTCAAAAGACTTTTTAAGGCAGAAACAGCCTCAATACCTTTTAAACTAAAGTACTATTCTACTGCAGTTCTTCAGCTGAGGAGAAGAAAAACAGTTTTCTTTTTTAAACAGGAGAAGAAAAGCAATTTTCCTTCCTGGGCAGAGTTGGTTGGAAAACTATGAAACCTCATCAGTGGGATGAACTTTATGCTTTTGAGTAATACTGTACAATTTCTTTATTCTTGTGAATTTCCAAGAGCTGCGACTAAAGGGCAAAATCAATACTTCTATCTAGCATTAATTTGTTAGTAATTGTGTGGAAATACTAATTAAATCCACTCTAAATAGCTTATTTTTCATTGTGCACACATATATCCCTTAGTGGTTTTTTTAAGACTTCTGGTGCACAGCATGAGCAAGTTCTGTGTGTGTCAGCAGAGCAGCGACCTCATCACTGGTGTGAAACTGAGTAATTGTTGGTTTGTTTATAGAACATGTTTTTGTTTGCAGGTTTTCTGGCAGATATATATTGGCCTTGTTATGTTTTGACCATAAAACCCCAGATAATTGTTAGGTAATGAGAAAACTACAAATAATATTAACCCCACCACACGCACACACACAAAAAAAGCAACTCTTGTAGTATGGTTCTGTGAGTGCTATTGTATCATTGTGTCTTTGACCCACAGAATACAGGTCTGATGTATTTGACATTGAGTTGACTGATAGCTTTCATCATCTAACCAATAATTGCCTTTCAGATATTCATGTTTTAGTTTGTGCTTTCTGACTCCTAGAAAAGAAGGTGGTGTGGAAAGTCGGGATATGCAAAGGTATCCATGTGGCTTGTATTGGGTGTGTTTTTCTGTGAGGGATCACAAAGGCAGTGCTACCAAACTAAAATCAAAAGTTGTGCCATAAACTTACGGCTCACAGAATGAGCCACGTTTCATTGCAGTTCATCTTAGAAGGATCTTCCTACACTTAGGCTTTTTAACATGCCTTACTGGTGTGCCAGAACATGCTTTATTTTGCAGAAAAGCTGCACGCAATATCCTCGAACAGAAACTTATTGTAAAGGATAATTTCAGGTTGCTGAGATGAGGAAAACAGGTGACACCAAAGACAGATAGCAAATGGATCTGTTATGTACAGGCTTTTCTTTCCCAGTCGTGCTATCTCTCTAATTTTGACTGGCATTAGCAAGACTCTAGATTATGCAAACAGTGTAGCAATCAGTTTAAAAAAAATAATAATAATAATAATTAAAAATCAGCAGTTTCCTTCTTGAAAATCAGGTTGGAGGTATTCTTTACTAGAATGGGAATGGTTACATTTATTCAGTGCTGGTTTGCCAAGGCACCTGGAGGAACACCGCATTCCTCCTTCCAAGTTTCAGAAGGATTTTGTGTGAGCAAAGTGCTCACATGGTATAACTGTAATTTACTTCAGTCAGCTTTACAGATACAGAATGAGATATCTAAGTCTCAGGGGTGGTAAATAGCTGCAGAAATGTGGCAAAGATAATTTATTGTTGTATCTTAATTAAAACTATAATTAACAAATAAACATTTTGCTAATAACATGCTAACAAATTTTCTGAAAGGTAATATAATCAGAGACTTGATTCCTATTTTTCCTTTATAGTCGTGTGTTTCTGTTGGCATAGATGAAAAGACTTGCAGGTTTTATTTTGGGTTTTTTACTTAATATTATCATAGTTAGAATCTGGACCAGATTTTCTAGTTAAAGATTTAAAAATTTCTTGGGCCTGAGCAACTGCTGGCTTTTTCTCTCTTCGATGTGTGTTTTGAATGAGTAGTAAATGTTCTGTCTGCAGCCTAAAGTCAGAATGCAGCCTTTTTACACTCTTTGAAAAGAAATAGAAGGAATGAGTATCTGTTCTCCACTACACTAACTCTAAGAAATGTAAAAATAAAGTATTTCCAGGTGGCTCAGTCAACTGACAATTAGATATTAGCAGTCCTTTATAAAAAGAAAAGGGGTTGTATTCTAAGATATTTTTACATCAATTGTATTTTGAAACAGTAGAAGACTTGGATAAAATGGTGCATTTGTACTGTGGCTGCAGAAACAAATTGATAAATCAGATTTTTTTCATAGCACAGTATTATCTGATTTTCACAGATTACTCAGTTTTAAAGATACAATTGTTCAATTAAGCCACTTAGAACTGTTTATTTTGAAAATCTTTTACATGTGTAAATGGCTTTGTGATTCTAAGCAAATTGGAGCTCTGGGAGTATAATGCGTATTTATTAAATGTTTTGGCCTGTAGAAAATGTTTTCAAAGGCCTTGTTCTCCCACAACATTCTGAAAGTACACGCCAATAAAAGAGCATCCTCCTCTGACTGCATGGAGCTAAGAAGTGACCTGGAGGAATTAGAAGAGGTGGTAGAAGGACATATTTTGGCTGGCAAAGTCAGGGCTTCATGTTTAATTTACAAAAACATTAAACTTTTCATGTTTAATTGAAAGGAACAGTAGAATGTTGGGATTTATAATCCCAGTGATGCTCTGTCAGAGCTACACAGTGGTGGCATGGCTGCTGTATGGGCTGCAGATGTATGGAAACATTTTACTAAAAATGCCTTTATTTTTGTTTCTGAGGGAAAAAAAGGAGAAAACAGCTAAGGCAGCAACAACAAAAACAACACATTAGGCATGCACTACTAGTCTAGCTAATTCTAGCAGTGCTATTAGCAGACATTTAGGCAAGTCTATTAACATTTAACATCAGCACAAATGCGATTGCATTCCTGCTTTTCCTCTTTCTGGCAAAATATGCATGGCCCTTCAAGGGAGAAAAAGGATATTGAAGCTGTTTCTTAGGTAGTACAGCCTAAATGGAGACAGAGGTTTTAGGAAATTGTGGACTTGAAAAAGAAACCTGACTCAAAGATGTTACTTATAAAGGGAGTGAGATGTCCTAAAGAATAATGCTGATCAGGTGTTTGGTTGTCATGTTCTGTGCATCACCACTGGTTTTAATTTTTAAATAGGTCTTCATCTTCCAACTTTTCTATCTAAGTCTTCATTTTTTTTAATATACTTGGAATTTGGGAATACCTTTTCCAGCTTTATACAAAATAGTCTTTTTTAACTGCATCCATTGTGCTGTTCAAGTTAAAAATATTAAAACAAAAATTCATCTTCTAAGATATACCAGAAAACCATACAGCAGGACAGGCTGAAGTGGTAGCTGCAGTAATTATCTTATTTTTGACAGTGACAAAGGGCAAATGCTTTATTATAAGTCATAAAAAATCAATAGAGTACACATATTGTAATATAATGCTGATGGGAAAACTCTTCCTAATGCTAGCTGAGGTGTTTTTTGGGTTGACTGACATCAAAAATTATATGAGAGAAAATTCATTTTAAACTTCGCAATTAAAGGAAAATATTTGGAAAAAAAGTTGTCATGAATTCTAAGTATTACAATTATTTTTTTTAAGGGCTGAAGTGCATATGTTTTAGTCAAAGACTCAACATATTTTAAATGGCTGGCTGGGTAGCCCTTATAAATTTATCATCACTGATATTACATCTCCTGTTTAAAAAAGAGAAGCAAATCATCATTTTTCAACTGTTGCTACTTTTAACGATTTCAGTTTGCATTTTGTTGGTTATCTTGTTCTTTGAGCTACACAAGTAGCCACTTGACATCAGGAAGGAGAATTTGTGAGCCAAAATAGAAGAGTCCGTGTGTACTGAGTTATTACAGACACTTCTGTTACCTGCTCTCCCTGCTCCTCTCCTCAGTGGCTGTAACTGGTGTTAATTTACTGTGACCTCTTGGTCTTTTGGAGACCCCAGAGCTCCCAGGGACGTCCGGAAAGCTTGGTGCCTGCTCAGGCCCTTTTGTTTTTTCCGGCTGTGCAAAGCATTAATTTGTAGAGAAAAGATTTCTGACCAAGTGTAGCATGAATTTTTCCTGTAGTGAGAGTACTCCATATTAATTTCTGCTATTTTTCTCTGTCTCCTACTCCAGTATGTGGGCAGGCCTGATTTTCCTCTTCATTTCAGTTCTGTATATTGAGTCTAATCAGTGGAGGTGCAGCAAATGAAATACCAAGTCTTGTCTGGGGTTTTTATTATCTTGATTTAGGAGCAGGTTTTGTTGTAGGACTATGCTGTTAAAATGTCTGAGGTCTACTATAGCAGAAAGTAATGGATTTTGACTGATTTTACAACTCTACACTTTTCTTTTGTCCTTTTCACCTTTACCACAGTGGTTTGCAAGTCTTACCCCCCTCCCCCCAAAACCCCTTTGCATCCTTCAGCCCCAAGGAAAGTTTTATGACTCAGCATAACCCAGGTCTCAGGGCTGTCCCCTGGAGGGGCCTGTGGCCAGGAAAGGGGGATCCCTTTGGTGCTCTGTCACCATCTCCCCGCCAAGCCTTGGTGCCTGGTCCTCTGCCACACCTCCAGGGTCAGACTGGGGACCCAGCTGCAGGAGGAAGGGCTGGTACCCGATGGGGAAGAGGGAGCAGAGGCTCAGGGATATGCCTGTGAGCCCGTGGGGGATCTTAAATTCCCCCCAGCCACTGAAGGGTTCCAGGGTCATTGACAGCTGGAAGGGGAGGAACTGCAGAGTTTCTGAGCTGAAGTGAGGGGCTGTGCACTCCCTGTATCTTCTCTCACCGACTGCTCTCCAGATGAGTTCATTGCTTCGGTCCTTAATCACCTTTTTAAACTTTTATCACTAAAATTCTGTGTGACTTGTGGGTATAAGATGGTGTAGCCATTCTAATTTTTTTTCAGTAAATATACTTTTTTTGCTTGTTTAACTATTTAATTCTTCAAGCCATTGTTTTGTTTTATTTTTTTTAATACTTTCTTCTCTTTCAGTGAGAAAGACAAGAATCACATTTCTATGAACCAGATACTTTGTTATGCTAACACATATTTTGTACTTAACAAGTACAGATTTAAGTGATTATTTATATAAAACGTGTGAGAATAAATTCTTTCTCTGCTTGTCTCTTGAGACGGAAATTCACGATTCTGAATTTTTTTACATCTAGCAGCTAATGATTTAATTTGTATTGGTGGCAGTTTAAATCCTGTCACTGCTCAAATGGCATTGACTGCTGCTACAAAAATACACAACCATCAAACTTTCCCAGATTGTTGTTTAAAAAAAAAGTAAAGATTTAAATACTTAATTTCTCAATTAGATACTAATCTTGTGAAGTGAACTGTTTAAATGTAAAATAAGAGTAAATACACTATTCTTCTACAGAAGCCTTCAATGTATTTCTCAAAAGTCAAAATTTGTTCTGCAATGCTAATGTTATATTCTGGGTTTCAGAGGATTTGGGACCTTTTAAGCTGTCTTAAATTTTCTCTGCTACCTTTTGACACATTTTGGAAAGGCATAATGAACTTCTGTTGAAGGCAGCAGAATTCGAAAGTGTTCAGCAGTGTCAAGCATGATGCCAGAAAGAGTGCAAAGTCTTTGAAGTGCTCGTAACAAAAGTTGATCTAGAAGTACTCCCTGAAGTCTTCTAATTTTTCTTTTTGGGGTTGTTTTTTTTTTTTTTTTTAGCATATTTCACATAGGAGCTGATTTTCTTCCAGCACACTGTAATGTATTTCAGGGCTTATTCTGACCCATCCTAGGGACCCCAGAAACTGAAGCCCACTTTAGAGCGCAGAATAAAGTTATTGCTGGTTTTAAAACCTTTGAAGAAGTAAGAGGAGACTTTGGGGGAAAATCCTTATTCTAGAGAGAAGGCAGTACCTTCAATCCTCCCCACGCCGCTGAATCACAGAACCCAGTCAAGGCTCTGCGTGTGGGGTAATCGTGGGCAGAGGCAGCAGCAGCTGGAGATATCACAATGTCATAATGGCTTTCAGCTGCTCATCTGAGCCTGCTTGTAGTCTACAGGCAAAAAAAGTTAGAGCAGTAAGTTTCCTTTGTAAGAACTCAATGTATAAAATTTTAACCACACTGAAAGTTTGAAATGTCAGCTTGATTCCGTTGTTTCCCTCAGCTGGGACAGAGCAGACAGAGAGAGGATGGAGTTATCCTGTGTTGTATCTGCTGCCTTTAGGGTGGCCAGGCCCTGGAACATCCTTCCTGGCCAGGCCCAGGCCTGGCACTGCCTGAGGCACTGGGACAATGCCCTCAGCAGGGGGCTGTGACTCCATCAGCCCCGAGTCCCCAGCAGCTGGACCAGGTGAGCACTGAGGGTCCCTTCCCATGGAATAGTCCCGTCCACTGGAGTGTTCCTTCTTCTTGGGTCACCTCGCTCTTAGTGGCAAGGCCATGTATCACCTGTAGCACATCCTGGGTTTAATTGCTGACCAGAAGCAACAACAACAAGGAGGCTAATGCAGAAAGGCATCGTCAGTTACTTTTAGGTTGGGGAAAAGCTATGAATGGGCTTGTTCCAGGAAAATGTGGCCAATTTTCACTTGTTTGTGTAGATATTTAAATTTGAATGCTGCTCTGGTAGAGGTTGTTCAGGTTGATGGAACAAACTGAGCTTTGACTTACATGGGAGGCAAACTCTGGCTGAATGTTACCAATCTAAATATCGGAATAGTTCTGCAATCACAGGTGTCAGCTTTTCCTGAGGGACCTACCTGCAGTATTAAACATAACATCACTGTGATAATGAAGTCTTTTTTCTTCCTGGTGTCTTTAAGCTGGCTGCTGTCCTGTTCTGTGGTAGTGGCAGAAGTTAAATATTCATGGCTAAGTTTTAATAATACTGGGCAAAGAATGAGCTGGATACTATAAACATTTCCTGTCTTAGTAATTTCTGTAGATAGGAAAGATATAGCTATTGATGTAGTTGTTAATTACTTTGGGGTTTTTAAACCCATATCAGGGGTATAGTTACTTTAACAAATCTTAATCAAGTCTTTCAGTAGCAATATTGAATTTTAAAAGTAATAGTTACTGGTTGCAGCATGACTTCGTTAGTATACAGGAAAATCATTCCGTGGTGATTAACATCTATTCGCATCTTGGAATGCATTATGGGCTCTAAATTATCATAGAAATTAATGCAATCTTCTTAAAAGGGTTTAAAATATGGTAATAGATACAGCATACCAGCACCTGCAGCTCAAGGTTCCAAAGTTATTTAAGTTGGATATAATTATATTTATTTTGCAAGCATCTAAATGAGGGGGAGAATAAGACACAAAGTTTAATAAAAATGGAAAATATAGGCACTCAATTAGAGGTCAAGACAGAGTTTTAAAACTCTCTTTTATTTAACCAATATATTGTTCTTCCTGATGCGTATAAAACTCATTGTGCATTTTAAAGTTTGAAATCTATGGCAGAATTGTGACATTCCTTGTTCTGACTTCATATCAGTGAATTCAGTCAGCTGAGTTTCTTGTGATTTTCACCATTAAATCAAGGAGGAAAAAATATTACACAAGTTTAATTTTTCAAGGCTGCTGCATCTCACCTGTGCACTGTGCTCATGGGGTTTTTTTTTCAGGGTCATTTGCAGATTAATTTTCCAGCAGTCTAAAATAACAGGATGTATGAAAAACAAAATAGGGCAGTTGCTTGAAACTCAGCTTCTGGTTTATCCTGTTGGAGTAGGAGGAGCAAACAGGGAAATGAGCAGGTACAATTAACCTGGGGCTGATGTCCTGTAGAGATGTGGTACATGGGTACATAAGTAATTTGTTCTAAACTTCGCTTCGGCTCCCATTCTGCAATTAAATTAAAGGAGCTAGCCAAGAAATAATACTGATTTTTTTACAAAAGATATGATTATTTTCCTGGTGTAAAAGAAAAAAATATATACATATGCATATGTGTATATATATCTATGTATATATGTGTGTGTGTTGAATATCTGTGGCATAATAAATAAAAAAATATCTCCTTATTCCTCATCCTTTTACTCTCTAGATGTTTCATTGAGTGAATCCCTGCCTATCTTTAAGATAACAAGAAGACATGCTGACATTTGATGGCAGTGTTCATTGTGCATAAAGTGGAGCGTGTACAGCACACTAAGTGCAGAGTTGGAATGCCAAGAGAGATTTACAGATAACAGAAATTAGCAGAAAATGCTTCTTATTACCAGTAGAGAAAAGCTTTATTCTAAATGACAACCAGATGCTTGTTTACTGTGATTGTAATGTAATGGTAATATTCTGTTCTGTGGGCATGGCAGCCACTGAGGGCCTGGGGAATTCAGGGACACTTCAACCCCGGCTTTTTTTTTTTTTTTTTTTTTTTTTTTTTTTTTTTTTTTTGTTACTTTTTCTGAAGTAAAATGATGAATTGCTGCTCACAGTGCCAAACAGCAAGAAGTAACATAAAAATGATAGCTGTTTAATGACAGATTTTGGCTTTTGGTGGAGGGACTGTTGGGATATGTGTGTTTTGCTAGAAAAGTAAAGTCTTTGCAGTATCATTAGATTATCATTCATAAGTACTTCTGTTTCAATTTTCTCAACAGTTCCTTCAGCACTAGAGGCTTTTAAGCATCTGTTGATATTGTATGATGATCTTAATGAGATAGAAAAACAAGTGTTTTCTGCATAGCAATGAGTTCAGAATATTTTTGTCCCATTTGGAATGAAGTTTGAATTACAATATAGTCCTTATGTAGATATCTTTGTCCAGCTGTAACACTTGAGATTTACTTCAGCTGTAAGTTTGAGATTCAAAGTGAAAGAAGTAAAAGAGAAAAGGGAATAAAAATGAAGGGATTAAAAACATACCATCACGCTACCATCCTACAACAAAACAGAAAACAAGCAAGGTCAATAAAGAGTGTAATTACTAATTAATTCAGAAATGGAAGTAATGTTTTTTTTAAAGTGAAATGGCTAAAACCAATAACTAACAGTTCATTAGGGCAATTTTACTAGTATTTGTATCTCTTTTAATTGTTTTTAACCTTTCCCTTTGTGTGGAGCTGTTAAAAAATTAAGGGAGAGACTATTTAGAGGGACAGATTTATGTTAGCTCATGGTTTGCACTGTTTCAATGAGGCCAGAGCAATAAAGACTCTCAACAGGTCCTGAGGTCTGGATGATGAGTGGCTGTCTTCACTGATGAATCGTGGTGTCAGGCTTCAATCTTTGAGTTGCTGTTTAAATATGAAAATATGAATTTCTACAGTTAGGAACTATTCTCAAATTATTTACTCTTTCTTAGGAATATGTGTGCCAATGTATTTGAATAAAAATCAAAGGTTTTTTTCTTGGCAGGAGGAAGGTTGAAATGGCTGGATTAGAGAAAATGTTTTTAAGGTGTCGTTGATTTGGAAATAAAGAAATAAAACACGGGCACATGTATGTTTAAACACATTTACTCAGGTAGTTCAGGCATGTCTCTAGTAAATTGATCATTAATCATATGTAGTAAAGTTACAATGAGAACTTAGCAATTGCCAGCTGTGCTGTTTCCCTAATGCAAGGTTAAACATGTGGTGGATAAGTGTGTGCTAGTTTTAGTGAAGTGTGGATAGTAATTATTGCCAATTGATCTCTCCGTAGTGGTTTCATTTGTTATTTATTTTACTTGATTTGGTAGAAATCTACTGTGAGTCAAGCTCATAAATGAAAGGTGGTGTTTAGGATTCATCATTTCATGATCCTCAAGATTTCTTATTTTAGGCCTTAATTTTTACATTTTTGTACGTTTTATTGCCTTGAAAAATATGTGAGATAGCAATCTGAAAGTGGGCAAGCAGTGATACCTCTGGTTCACATCCACATATAGTGAGCTGCAGAATCAAAAAATAGAATTGGTAAAGACATGTATGATTGCTGAGTTTATTCCTAAGGGAAACTGAAGTTGCTCAAGAAAGAAATACTGCTCCTCTGCCACTTAAGAGCACTGTGAGAAACAAATCCCACCTTCACTTCACTCACAGTATCTTCACATATCATTCACAAGGGAAAAAGCACCATCAGAATAAAATAGGTATTACTTTCTGTGACACACAGCTACGTTGTTGGTCTAAAAGTTTTATTAACAACTCACATTTATATATTTTTATGATACTTTTAAAATTGTGAATTATGGACGACTGAAAATACCCTCCAGCTTAATTGAGAACCATTATGTCTAGTAATTGCCAGTGATTTCAGAAACAGCCCTTGTTCTCTGGCCTATTAACATAATTTGAATTTTTTATTGCACTTCATAATTATCTGTTGGAGTTAAAAAACAGGCCCATTTACTGAAGTGTTTAAGAACAAAAGCCCCAAATGGGCTGGATTGTGATGTATTATTTCTATTAACCAACCTTGCTGGAACCATTCTGTACATCAGTTTTTGATGGGGTCATGACTTCTGATAGAAGAGGAGAGTGGATTCTCTAGTTTTCATTTCACTAAGTGTAGGTAAAACGGCATCTTTTAAAATTGTCTTTGGCGCTTTCTTACATATGTACTCCATTTAGTCCTCAATCCCACTTTTAGATGATCTCCATGATAGCTGAGAGAAGCACTATTTCAGCCTTACACACTTAACAAATTTCATCTGTTCGCTGTGGCAAGTTAGCAAGGACAGAAAAAACCTGGCCCCTGCTTAGTTCATAATAGTTTTAGATCAAGACTTCTTTTTAGTTCTGTGATTTGTAGTGAAAACAAGCTCCTTATCTGTCAACCTTCTATGTACTGCAATAAAAGAAATCATTGAAACTTGCTGTGTTATTACTGGTTTTCCCAACACACGATAACATACAGCATGCTCTCATTTGTGATTATAAAAACCAGCACTGACAGGAAGATCTCCTAGTTTTTCCTATTTCTGTCAGCATTCTTTGTAGAAATTGTTTTAAGCAGGTTTTTCTTTCTCGAAAGTTTAGACCTCAAGCCTTCAGGTAATCTTCTCAATTAGTCCCTGGGGCTGTAGAGAGACAGGAAAGTGAAGTTCTCTTAGCAGCTAAAATTGCAGGTTCTTGTTAAAATTAAGGTTTTAAAGAATCTGGTATTGGGGGGGGTGGGGGGGGAAGGAGGGTAGGAAGAGAGAAATCTTGGGCTTTTGTCTGGTGGTAAGGATAGTGAAAGATGTGATCACTTTTTCAGAGAGAATTGTAACTAACTCTTTGTAGCCCTCTGGCAGCGTTCACTGCTTCTCTCTATATTGAGCCTCTCTGTCTTACTAAATTAATCTACATTCTCCTAAAATCCATCAAACCTTTTGTTCAGCCTTTGTAGGGCCCTAATGGAAAATCTGAGAAGATTTGGAGGATAGAGGACAGGGGGCTGGGCAGAGAGGGGACAGGCTGTGAATTTCTCTGAGCTCAGCCAGTTGCTGATTTAGGGCATTCAGTTAGCAAATAACTGCACCCATCGCCTATTGCTTCCTTCTGTGGCAGAAACATTTCACGTTGCCTTTTCTATTCATAGTCAGAAAGCACATACCAGAAAATTGGTACAACTTGTTGGGGAAAAATCCTACAGATGAAAACGCTGGCTTTGCTGTGAGCCAAGAGAAACACTTCCTAAGCAGGTGTAGGGGGGTTGTTTGTTGTGTTTGACTTTATTTTGTAGGAAATGCTTTTCCAGTAACTTGACCGAGCCCAGAGGTAAATCTGAATTCCAGACATGAGCTTTCTGCAAACTCTGAGTAGCATCCATGTAGCTGCGAGGACTTTAAAAATCTCATGCATGCCTTGGCCTGTGGCAAAATTTAGATTTGAATAAGCCCAGAGCTTTCTGAGGATTTTTTTTCCTAGGAATGTTTTAGATAGGTGCAGTGGAATGAAAGGGAAATTTCGTGATATGTAGGTGATCTCCTATCATTGAAAATTCTAAAATAAATGTTATATAAGTGTGGTTCTTCGTGCTTTAGTGTAGGAGGCATCTTTTGGAAGACGGCAGGAAAATCACCCTTAATTAAAACTGGGAATCTGGTATTATTATGCTACTTTTATGATAGTTTTTACTGTGGGCTCCTGGTTATTGTTACTGAAGTAGATCCTAAATCATATTGGCATAAATCAGGCTAACTGGTTTTGCCTTGCAGGACATACTTTTTAATCCCTCCAGTTTGCTGGTTTGTTGGTTTTGGGTTTGGGGGTTTTATGTTTGTTTGCTTTGGGTTTTTCTTTGTTTGGGTTTTCTGTTTTGTTGTTTGTTTGTTTGTTTTAGTGACATCAATGTCAAATAAAACATAAAACTTCCTTCTCATGAGTAATGAGAATTTTTTCTGAAAATAACTCAAAGATCAGCTCTTGGTAGTGTTAGGACCCCACGTATCCTAGTGTGCATACACATATACTTGTGTGTGTTTATGTCTGTATTTGTATGCGTTTATATAACATTCAGATACATGGTATACTCCTAACACTGATATATGAAGTGAAGTTTTGGGGTGTTTTTCACCTATCACTTGCAGCAGAGTAAAGGAAGATCCTTAGATTGGGGCCTGCTTGAGAAGGGTTACCTGCAGTAGCCCCTTGGGGAAGACAAACAGCAGAGGTTTTTCCTTCTAAAGAGGCTGATACTCTAAACTGTTTAACATTTACTTTTTTATAATTAATCTGGAGATCTGGAGCATTCTTTACCCAAAAGATAGCGAAATGCATCCCATTTGAGTTGTAGCATTTGTTATGCTGGCAGAATGTGAGGATTTTTTAAATACACTGCTCAGGATGAGACTGGTGATTGTATATGCCTTGTAATACACTTGTTTTATTTTTTAGTCAGTCTCTGACTCTGTTACAGGAATTTTTTCTATTTCCTTCTGTGTGCTATAGATCAAGAAGATATTAGGTCTCAAACGAAACTACAAGCAAATGACCAGGGATCTTCTTGGCATTAAATTTTACAAGGTGTTAATAACAGGCAATTTTGAGAGTTGTTGCAAATTTGTAAGTTGTTGACCAGAGAAGAAACTGAGGATTTTTTCTCTTTCAATGGGCATTCATTTTCTAGCATAAAGAGAGTATTTACTCTCATATGTGTGTATATATAGATATAAAATATGCATTCTGTATATGCTAGCATACGAAAATGTGATTGATCTTGTGGGGTTTTGAATGTCTGGCCCTTTTGTATCTTTTAGAATTAAGGGGAGGAGTGGATGGTCTTACTAATAACAGTCACATAGTCACTTTCTTTTACTTTGGTTTTAAAGGAATATGTACTGTGTTACCCATAAGAGATTACTCCTTTGGGGATCCTAGGGCTTGGTCTGACTTGCATTTTCTTTTGTTGCTCTTGTACATTGTTGGATTTAGCATATGGGGATAATAAATAATGGTATTAAACTTAAAAGATCGATGCTAGTCTCTGTAGCACCTGAATGTGTAGCTCAGGTGTTTAATGGCCATTCTGACTCAGAACCAGTAGTTCTGTATGCCACTGTTGTGAATTCTCATGGGGTTATTTCTGCAGTCCATGGTGAACCTAAAAACTGAAACAGCATCGTGCACAGTAGAAAAGTTTTGTAGGGATTGTTTGTAAAACCAAGCTACTGTGCAGAAGCAAATTCAAAGTTTTAAGAATTTCAAGTGTTGCATACTATAAGTGCATATTGTTTCAGTTGTATACCTGTAAAATTATGTAGTGCAAAGGATGTTCTTTCTGCCCTATTTCTCTGCCTCACTGCTTACAGGTGATGCCAAAGTACTACCAAAATTAGATGTGATGTGACCTGGGATTGTTCTGCGATTATTTCATCTGGATGTGAGAGGGAAGCTGTCAGCGTGTTTAACATGAGACCAAGTTCTAAGTTGGGAGAATTTATTTTCTTCATATATTTATTTGTAACGTGCAGTTATAAACATAGTAGTTGAGCTCTCTTACCTTAAAATACCAGCATAAATGACTATTTGAAATAATTATCCAGAGTTAAGAAATTCAGACAAGTTAGAAGCTGTTTTTGTGATGTTGAGACCTGACTTCAAGCAAGAGTGACAAAGAAACAATCCCAGATTACTTAAGTACTTTTTAATGTTCTCTGTCTCCATTGATAGCCTGATTTTTTGACAGCAAAAGCGTATACACTTACATGCAGTTCATCTTCCTTGACTGATTTCTCCATAAGCCTTCGGCTGAGTTTAGTTATGACTTATAGCTTGAGCATGGCATTTGGGAAAAATAGAAAAAGTAGTATAAATGTAAATGTGAAGAGCTACAGCTCATTCTGTTTTTGAAATTGTTGGTGTGAAAAGAACTCAACAGTGTTTTATTTAAACAAGGTCTGCTTCAACCTTGATTGACTTGCAGTAAATTGCCTGGTACGAGAGGCAAAAGGAAGTGGATAGAAAAATGGCAATCAACACCAAATGTTTCACATATTGATTGACAAGCACCAGAGATGTGCTAGAGTAAGATAAATTGGCTAACAGAGCCCATCTTGACAGCTCCTGAGATGGGAAAATTGTTCCTGTTAATTTGCTGCTGGGACCTTGTCATTTATGGGGATATATATTTGAGTGCCTTCTAATGGTGTAAACAAACTTTGGATTCCTAAGTAGCATATTTCAGCTTCAGTTGCTTTAATTTCTCTCTGTCCATGTATTTCTGGGCTGTAGTTTTAAAGTGCTTTAAGATTGAAAAGATGAGAGAAACTGTCATTACTTTAAAGATACAGTTTGTGCTGAAATACAGAATGATACATTCAAGCTATTCTGTAGCCTGTTTGATTTGCAGTGGGGTTTTTGCTTTACCAAAAAGCATGGAACAGAGCCCATTTGTTGCAGGGGAAGAACATGTATCTTTATTCCTTCATTCTGGCAACTTTAACTGTAACTATAATGAAAAGATTTCTTACCTTTTTAACACATCTAGTTTTGTGCTTCCAAATGCCTTTTAATCAGGTTACAGGTTTTTTTAGTACTGCAGAATCAAAATCCCTTTTTCATATAGTGGCCTTTCATGTCTGCAATTTCTTTTCATTAGAAGGAAATTTTATCTTTTTAATTTCCTGTATTGGTCTCACGGAGTGCCATTAATTATGGCGATACACAGCAGTGGTAAAATAATTAATGGTCTGATCACTGTTGTGTTGCAATCTGCCACTCAGGTTTTATTTTGGCTAAGTCTTTTCACATAAAGTGAGATTTGACATAAACCTTCTCACTTAAAAATAAATATTTTCCACTTTTCACGTAAGCAAAGTGAGCAGATTCCAATGTTCAGCTAAGGTGTGGCCTACAAACTGTAGTTTATATTCTGTTTGTTTATTTGAGTCTACTTCCCAAACTCTGAACTAGAAATCACCTTTACAAAGGTGGAAATATTTCAAACTTTATTCAATACTAGGTGAGAACAAAATTTTAGCTGCTTATTTGTAAGTGGTTTGGTAGGTTGTCCACAGTCCTATGCTAGGGTATTTTGTGTATTCCTTACCATCTTCAGGGAATAGTTAGCTCTACCAGAAGACATCAGAGAGATTTTAAAGGGTTAATTAGGCCTAGCTCATCATTAGTGATGGTATTTCACTTCCCCTTAGATTTTAAACTGCAATTCAGGCCGAGGCTGTATTCCTAGACCTGAGCAGAGGGGATCATCCTGCATTGAATGAACGCAGCAGCCTGGTCTTCCAGTCAGGAAAGGACTGTGGTTGGGGGAGCTTCTCCCTGTTCAGAAGTTTTTCAGGACTTCACAAAACTGCAGAAACCCTGGCTATGCTGAAGGCAAAAATAGAGTTTGCATTGACTTACATGGAGGTTTCACTGTGGTTTGCTGTTAAATGCTGGGATGGTTGTTCAGTCTGGAAGGAGGATGTGTTACAGGCGTGGTGACTTCTTGTAGAGGCACACAGAAGTTCAGTGTAAAATATCATAACAGTCTCAAACATTTGTAGCACCTGTGAAATGTTTAAGGAAAAAGGATGTTTAGCTACCTGAAGTGCAGTAAGACAGAGGGAAGTTAAATGCTGATGTGCTTTTGTGCTTTGGAAAATCCCTCCAGTGACCGAGAGGACTGAAAAGTCAAACCTTCAGTTTGCTTCTGCACCCAAAACTCCTGCTAAGTCAGTATGGGTGGTGTAAGAAATGCAAGGCTGGATGTTGAGAGAAGAAGCCTGATGAAGCAAGAAAAATGCAAGTCTCAAGATTATGTCATCTAAGTTTAAGTATCTGTATCTAAGTTTAAGTATCTGTATCAAGAATAATGAAGATTAATTCCCATCATCCTGGTGCTTTTCTGACCACACCTCACTATCTGCCAGCACTAAAATACAAACACCTCTAGAGTGTGTCACAGCAGTGGGATAGCACTAATTCAGAAGTGTGTTCACCACACATTTAGAAAGCAAATAGAAACACCATATTTTAACTGTAGGTGGAACTAAGAAAAGTAGACTTTAATAAACTGAAGCAGAATTACCGAGAATATAGCACTGGCACATGATAGAGGAGATTTTAAGCATATTATTTAAATTATTTGTCCATTTACATAATGTGGATCATGTGAAGCTTTGTTTTCATTTCTCATTTGTCCACCAGAAAATAGGGCTGCTTTTTTTAGTAGGCTTCAAAGAGTTAACACAAATCCCCCAATCATTATCTGACTCCCACGAGTTAGTACTATGTACGACTCGCACAGAGTTTGTTAAATAATTACAGGTTGGAGTTTTCTCGTGTTTGCTAAGATGGTGTTATTTTTCCCACCCATTAGTGACTCCAGGCACTTGAATCGCTAAGTGTTGCAATGTTCCTGGAAATAAATTTCTCTAATAGACATAAAGCCAACATTCAGGGGGAAATGCAGTGGAGATGGTGTGAGTGGTTGTTTAACAGTACTTAGAATTTCACTAAAATAAGGTGAAGGTAAACAGAAGGTGTTTGGATAGCGGAAACAAGTTTGTAGCCCAGCTTAGTCTGAACTGCAGGTGTCCCCAGAATAAAGATAAAATCAAGTACTTCTAGATTGATCTGAGAGGGTAGATTTCACAGGGTCCCTGCTAATTACCTACCCAGGGCCTAATTACAACCCCTTTGTTATTGGGATTCCCTGACATGAATGTTTAGCTGATAAGATTGATAAACAGGGAATTTTCTTTCTTCCTAATTTTTAAATGCTGCACATATTACTAAGTTACCATAAAATTCATTCACATATGGTTGTGGATCTTCCAATAAGTTTCTTCTAAATACATTCCTAATCTTAGAACGTTATTTTTGTCCCACAGGGAACAGGCAGTTGATAAGTTGTTATAATTTAATGTTAGTTATAGTTAGTTCAGTAGAACCTTTTTTTAGGGAAGTTAAATTAATTCTGGTTGGTGTGAGTTTTGCTCCCATGGATTTGTCTCTGTTTTTCCTGGCTGAATCAGAGGTAGGGTAATATTAGAGGAGACATTTTGACTTTATGACTGATGGGAAAAAATCATTGAAACAAATTACTGTTTTCCAGCTATGAAGGTATCAAACATATGCCAAGTAATCAGCTTGCCAGTGTAATAGGTTCATGAAGGAAAAGGGTTTTCTAATCTTATTCACTGATGTTTTTCCCGAGACAGCAACAGCTTTTATAAAATGAGGCTTGTAACTTCTCATTACAGAATCTAATCTGCCCAGAAGACATTGAACAGCTGCAGAACCCTAACATCTTCTAGCTGTAAATTGCTTTTATTATTTATCTTTGTTTAACTAAAAAAGAAAGGGGCATCAGATGATTTAACAAGACAAGAATTAAGTGACATTAGCTTTTGACAGCAGCAAATTATTCCTTTACATACTGAATTGGTTTAGATAATTCTGAAGTCATGACGGTCTCCTTATTTTTAATATCCAAATTTCATAAAACTGATACATTTTGTAGATGAATTGCTTAGAAAAATTAATTTAACTTTAACACTGGAAGTCAGAAGTGATTGATTTCCAAGTCAATCTCACTCTCCTGCAGAGTTTTTGCAGTGATAATATCTTGCATTGGTACAGTGATTTCCATATTCAAAGATTACACATGCGCAGTACTGCAGAAAATATTAATCGCATACAGAGGTCAAATGGTTTAAGGAAGATAACAAAGCTTAAACAAGCTTGTAGAATGGATCTGTAATAAAAAAAACAGAGATCAGGACTTGCTAGTGGTTCTTCATCTTTCCCTTTTCTATTATCTACAGTTCTCAGACTGTATTCCTGGTTGTGCAGTAAATGGTTTTACTTTCAGAGGAGAGGGAGAAGGAACATATTAAATATGAATGTATTTTAATGGTTTGTTGTTCTATTTTGGTTTTTGTAAAATAAATAAATTTAAAGTTTTTGTAAGAAGTTTTGAGAAAACTAAGCAAGATGTAGGGAGTTATTAATTTTGTTAAATGGGAAAACCACAAACCTATGATACTGAATTGCCTTTGCTGATTCACTGTTGTATACATCACAGGTGATGACTTACTGTGTCTAAATCTCTCTTTTGCCATACTCTTTTGTTTCACAGCCGTTCTCTGTCTTGCCCTGATATGATATGGTGTGTCAGCTACATTCTTAGTGGCCCTTATTGTCCATTTTGATGCAGAAGAACACCTAAACACATCAGCAAACAGGTCTGGGCTTTTAGAAGGACCTTGTTTTCTCCTTTGACTTTTGTGAAAGACTGTGTGAAAACCTTTTTCTTAGCTTGGCTGGTTTTGTGCCTGTTTGCTTTTGGAGATAGGAGATTCAGGAGGACTGGAAGTACCT
This sequence comes from Falcunculus frontatus, assembly GCA_013398115.1. Lineage (NCBI taxonomy): Eukaryota > Metazoa > Chordata > Aves > Passeriformes > Falcunculus > Falcunculus frontatus. Next base: position 1,075,630 of record VZRV01007706.1, read on the forward strand.
TTCTTCAGTGATAACTCCCTGTCATCCAAATCCTGATTTATATCTTTATCTTTTGCTCTTTCTATCTTTATTATCAAAGATAATAAATCTTATCTTTGATTTATATCTTTATCTTTTGCAGAAAAACGGCAGCAGTTTAGGCGAGAGAAAACAACTTGGTGCTGAAGAAAATGATCACAGACTGTTAGATTCCTTTCCCTGTTTTTCTTGCATACTTTATTTGGGGCTTTTGTTTTGTCGTGTCCCCTTGAAGTGCAGCCTGCAGAGTCCCGAGTTCCCCGGGTGCTCTGCACAGCTGGCTGAGCATTGCTGCTCGCTCCTGGCTAACTCCTGGCTGCTGTGTCCCTCTCTCTTGGGAGCTGGCAGCACAGGATGCTTGGCTCTAGGGGGAATAGCTTCCTCCCCTGAGCACAGCTTTGCCTGCTGGGGCTCCACTGGCCCGCAGTGCGTGGAGGCACAAATTCCAGTTAAGCTACAAAAAACATACATGCTGTTCCCTCCCCGTGTCAGTTAACTGTAGTAATTTCACCAAATATGAAATATTTATGTTCTTCGTGCCACTTAGGACAATAGGTATTTAATTTATTAAATATAACTCTGCTAGAGAGTGCCCAGGCCAGTGGTCAGCAGTGCTGTTCATACATATTAGAAGGAGATATTTTTTTCTTTTGCAGAAGGTAGTTTTTGTGGGGAGGAAAGGGAGACTCTGCTGCATGTGCTGCAGCTCAGGAAAGCTTCACCTTCATCAACTGTCTGCTTAAATTATAGTGCTTTGCACTGCAAAAACGTGCATCTTACGTTATCTAGTTGTTTCCTGACACATTTAGCAGCTTTTCTCACTCTTTAAAGTGAACTTAGCAATGCTGACAATGCAGGTGCTTCAGTTTAAGCTGACTTGAAAACTTAGTTGTGAATGTGTTGAGTGGAGGAGGGTTGTGAGCTGTTACAGGGTCCTGCCTGTGGTCCTTGTACTGATTCTGTGCGGCTTTCCTGATTGAAGGGAGCGAAGGAAGCCGATATCTGATCCTTCTCTTTTATCACCTCTAGTTAATATCCACCCAATTCCATTGCTCGATAGCCTTGTGGGTATAATTTTGGTATATATGAGCAGTGCAGCAACTGCAGTTAATGATCCTGTCCATCATGTAAGTCACTAACATAATTTTATGGGATTACTTTGCACAGGGTCCTATGCTTTGTATTGGTGTAACATGAATATCAGCAGCTTCAATCAGTAAATGTCAAAATCTTAATTGCCAATTAAGTGTTTTACACAGCGTTTCTGATGCCATCAGTTATGGAGAAACAACTCTTCTGCTCTCATTCTTTACTTCCTTAGCTTCCTGCATTAATGCTTGAATGCTGCTACATCTTCCAAAGAGCTGTTTTTAAAAACACAGTTATCTTAAAGTTTCCCTTCTTTCTGCAATCTAACCTGCCAAGGATTGCACAGGGAGACATTGGCTTGTGTGGATCTTTTCTATCTGAGTCCTGGTCCTTATGACCAGAGTTGTAGAATGAAGGGGCTTTATTGATAGCAATATATGTGACTAACTGTAACGATTACAGGTCATTTATGTTTATTGGCTGCTTGACTAGCAGATAGCCTTGGAGAAAAACAGAACAGTTATGTCATAACCCCTTGACTGTGAAGACTATCAGCTATTTAAAGTTTTGAAAGTTATCTTGCTTATAAAAGCCTCTACATACAGGAAGATTTTCTGTCATAAATGTAAGTTATCAATGAAGATATGCTGCTTAGGTATATGAAATTCATGCTGAAAATGCATGGGGTTGGACAATCTACACAGGTGTTTGCTACCCATGTCTGTCCTTAGAAGAGAGATTCTCCTCATGGGAAAAGCTTGAGAATTCCATTACAGATACAATGAGCTTTGAGATCAGTATTTACCATCCCTGGGACTCAGATACTTTCTAATGACAGGACTTACTGAAATGAGTAACTTAAGAGTGTGAGATGGCAACACACAGGTTATGATCTTCCCTCCTGACCAAATTAATGGCAAAATAGCAATTTAAGGAGTCTAGATTAATCTTTAGACCTGTTAAAATAATGTATGGTTTTGGATATTATGCCTGTCTGTCTAGAGGTGTGTGGGTAAATCTACTTCAGTGTATGTATATAAATATGTATATGTATAAATGTATATAAATATATGCACACACATTTTGGAATGCATATTTACATGCTTACTGCTTAAAATTGTTAAATTCCAGGGGGGTTTATTGGTTCTGTTTCCTGTCGTGCACCTTGGTGTAATATAGAGGCCAGGGTTTTACACATGCGTGGGCTTTATTTATCCACAAAACTCTATAGGTCCTTTAAAGGAGAAAGAATAACAGAGAGTATGGAAAGTGTATCTCGAATATCCTTCAGTAACTGATGAGCAGCTTGCATGTCCTCTTTGATTGTGTCTCTTGTTTATGTATATTCATGCTGGGAGTGATTGCAGGCAGTCTTTAATCTTTTGTGGGTTTTTGTCCTTCTGGTGATGGTGTGGTCTTTCAGGCTAATAGCAACTGCAGTATCTCTTTTCCCAATGTGTTACTGTGATTGAGATGAACAGAACTCTTCTTCCCTGTCTGGGCTTGAGACATTACCAGCTGTGAGCATGGCCTGATTTCTGAATGTAGGTTCTACTGCAGATTTTAAGCCTTAAGGGCTTTAAGTGTAGCAGTAATTGAGGAATGGTTTCATAAAGGTTCCTGGGCTGGTGAAGAAACACGAGACTCTGATTTAAAAGGAAAAAGGGATAAGAAGGCAAAGAAAGCCCTTGCAGACTGAGGTGCTGTGTTGTGTGGAAGCCCAAAGCAAGCCCAAATCTGAATGAAGAGTTACCAAGTTTCTTCCTTCACTCTAAAAAGGAAGATAAGATAAATGACAGGAGAAAGGGGTGGGAGGAGAGGAAATTTGTTTTTTCTTCTTGGCTGCTTGCTGTTTTTGAAAAATGCCTTACAACTGCTGTGTTCAGTATCTGTACAAGTCTTTGTCATGCATGAGTATATGCAGTATGAACATGCATATGAACAGATATTGCAAAAAGAACTGATACAATTCCCTTTTGAAAATGTAATATATCAGCTTTAAGTCTGGTTCTCTTTCTAGCATTTGTATCTGGTTTATGTTTCTTTGACTATGTCACACAATTACATTATTGCTGTCACTGTAAGTATCCATTACATAGGGTTCTGTCAATGCACAGCTAGATAAAAGAATTATTCAGAGAATCTTTAATATATTGCTGTATGAAGACTAAACACAAATTGCAGGAACTTCTATTACAATTTAACTTCTGAAAACAGCAGTGTAATGGAATACTGATGTTAGCATATGTCACAATATGTTTTATAGGCTGTAGGGTGTTGCAAACCCCATTGTGAAGCAATGGAAATTTACAATCTTTTAAAGAGCTGGCAAATTTCAAAATATGACTGTTAAGATATCTGTAGACACATGAATAGGTCTGACAAGGAGCTCAGGTTTATAGAACCTGCAAAGCTTAGTCTGTTCTTTTAAATGTTACATTGACTTTATTTGACCAAGATATTCATATAAGTATGAATCGAACACCTTATTTCTCCTGTAAGAGTCTACAGTAACAAATAAATTACATGTGTCATGCTCTTTGTAGCCTGACTGCATCCCCACACTTCTCCTTGGTACTTTCACATTCTTTTGACTGTGGTACTACAGATAATTAGTTACCCCTTAGATTAATTTCTTAAGGCAAAAAAGCTTAATGGTGTCTTTCTGTTCCTGTTCAGTAATTTTTCAATTCTTTTAAGTTTTACAAAAGACTGGGTGTCTTAAGAGATCCTGTGTGTTTCAGGGGCTGGGAGTGGAGAGAGAAAAGATGCTTTTTTAGAGTCCCTCAAAGAGGGAAAGGCTGTAGTGGGAGTGTAATGTTTAGTAGATGCAAAAAATCAACTTGTTAAGAAGACCAAGGATGTCCCAAGCACAAGAAAAGTTTTAATTAAATTTGGGTGTTGATTAGGGTATCTAACCAGAGGATGGATTGGCAATAGGTTCTGTGGCTCACAGACATCTCTGTTTTCCCATTAGCACGTGGCTGTGGACAGATCTTCCTCAGGAGCCAACTTCCCACCAAAATGATGCAACATTTTAACAGCTTCATACCTTCTGTTTCCTCCAAACTACAAACAGTGCTGTAGTAATTAGACATTTTGCCTTTTCTTCAGGGATTTTGGCTGTATTGTTTCATTGTGGTAACAATGTCATTAGCATTCCCAACAAAAGAATTCTTAAGGTTTGGGTTTTTTTTCATTTCTCAATGTATTCTGCAAAAATGTACCTAAATTGCTCTAAAATACCATATGCAGTTTCCACAAAAAGAAAAAATCTTTTCCTTCATCTCATACCCTCACACATCCAACAGTTTTATAATATAGTAATATATTTCCATATGATACATGCAGTAAATGCAGATTTAGAATTTATAAAGCTGCTTCTTTCTACTTCACAGTGTTGAAGCAGAGCCAGCATATGTGAAAATTAAATGCACACAGTGGGCACGAGTGTCACGTTCCTGTCAGAGGTGTGTCAAACCTCAGCCTCTCTGCTTCTTTGCAACACATTGCAAAGAAATAATTAGAAGCTGGTCTTGCTCAAACTTCCCTTGAACGTTTAGGATATTCGTGGTAGTATTTCATAGGAATAGCGTAATCACGAATAATAACAGTAATTATTTCTATCATCAATATTAGAATTATTTCCTCACAAATGCAAGTCCACAATGAAAATATTCAATGCATATTGAATTTTCTAGAGCATAAACGATTGTAGATGGGAGTTACTATGGAGTAGCTTGAATCCATTTCTGTTATATAATAACTTGGTCATTCAGTCTTATCAATTTATGCAGTGCTAAAAATATAATAAATAATCAAAGAAGTCACTTGCCTATGTTCTGGTATTTATTTTATTTCAAAAATTTTTGAAGGGAAGGAAGTATTTCATGCCATTTGCTGGTACCACGCAGTGCAAAGTTGGTGGTTTTCAGTATCCATGTGTGCCCTTGGTTGATTGCTGCATCCCAAATATAACTTACATGTGGGAGCTGGAATTTTTGATTTTCTTGCCTTTCCCCCCCCCCCCCCC
>VZRV01007706.1:1080806-1313559 GCA_013398115.1 Falcunculus frontatus
TTGGAATTTCATGTGTGATTCCATAAGTTTACCTAATGGTACAAACGTAAGGATAATTCATATGAAGTGAGGGGTCCTTGATTCAAAAAATGAAGATGTAACTAGTGAGAAAATCAGTGTCTATTTTCTCTGCTACTGTTTCTTTAAGAATGATGGCAATAAGTATACACCATTTTATGTAGATTTGCTGTGTTTTAACATTTGTAGCAGATCTCTGCCTTACAGACTTTGGCAGTATCACAAAGGTCATATTTTCTTACATTTAAATTATTCATGAAGGATTTCTTCAATGCACTAGATAAACTTGCATTGCAAAAAAAAAAAAAAAAACCAAGCAAAAAACAATAAAAATAAATTTTAAAATAAAATAAGTATTAAAAAAAAATAATAATAACAAAAACCTGTCTTCATCTGTGTGCATTTGATGGAATGGATTAGCATATAGTTCTGGGAGTTCACAAAAGAATAGGATACAGAAGTATGAACATTCTTGACTTGATTCCACTGCTTTAGGTGAACAAGACCATGTTGTTGCTGTGGGCTGAGGTATTGTACCCGGTTGGAATTAACCTGGCTAGGCAGGAAATTCTGCTCCTACAGCTCTGGTACAGAAAGCAGTGGGAGAGGAAGGACAGCAGAGCTGAGAGAGCCAGCCCAGATTCCAGCTGTAGCCCATCTCTAAAGTGGAATAATTGTCTTTCAGTCCTGCTGTCCCCTGTGCCTCCTGTAATGTCTCTCAGTGGGTTCTGGGAAGATCCACAGCATTATAGGAAGAACTTTAGCTTGGAGAAAGCACTTGTCTCGTGCCTCTGAGTGATTCCTGTGCTGGAGCAATTTTCCTGGTTAAAAAAAACAATCAACCCACTACTATTATTTTAAGAGATTTACAGATGTGGTGTAATTTCAGGAAATGTGATACAAAGGGACAGGTTGGTACCAGTGGAGAGATTGAGGGGCTGTGCACGGCAGTACTCGAGTGTAACCATGGACAGTTACAGTGCAATTACTTGGCTGGTGGGGTTTTTTCATTACATTCATTGCTGATCTTTGATCCCTGTGTCCTCTTTCCCAGGTCGTCCCATTCCACCTACATCCTCGTCTAGCCTTCTCCCATCTGCTCAGCTGCCCAGTTCTCATAATCCTCCACCAGTTAGCTGCCAGATGCCATTGCTAGACAGCAACACGTCCCATCAAATCATGGACACCAATCCTGATGAGGAGTTCTCTCCTAATTCATATCTGCTGAGAGCGTGTTCAGGGCCACAGCAGGCTTCCAGCAGTGGTAAGAAAATTGCAAACATACGGAGTTTGTTTGTGACATGTTTGTGCCAGTTTTATGCATTCTTTTTTAATGTGCAAATGTGTTCTCGCATCAGCACAAAATTGAGAGCATCTATGGAAGTGGGGCAAAGAAAATCTTACTGGTTTATTTAATGGAAAATTCCTGGAAACACAATCCATCATATATGGTGTTCCTTCATTTTACTATAGAGAGATTTTTAGTTTGAAGTATGGTAGAAGCAGCATAAAAATATTATTGAATTCTTGTCATCAGTGGGATTTATTTTTCAAAGTAGGTTTCCTGCTCCTTGTTGCATCTGGTAAGAGAGAAATATACACATAATGGTTCTTTGTTCTGCATGGGCTAATCTAATACATCCTTTGGTGATGAGGTTTTGCATCTAAAAATGCATGTTGCTTCTGCCAGTCTGTGTCTGTTCTTGTTTCCGAATCTGTCTGGTTCTGTACTTACAATGTCACATTTAACTAAGATCTGCTGTTTTTCAGCAAATTAATCCTTGTCTTTCAGGCCACTGTTTTAAAACATTTGCAGCTCTATCAGTCATGGAATCTGTAGTGCCTAGGGTTTTCTTTCTTCTTTTTTTCTCTTTTCATTTTTTTTTAATTTTAGTTTTTATTAGTAGGTGCTGACTTTTCATTTTGACAGCCAAAAACTGAAGAATAAAGATGCAATCCCTTATTAGAAATACAGGCAAATCAAAAGAAGCTGTCCTAACACCTTTTTTTTTTTTTTATCATGGATATATGTTGTGTGCTTTTTAACTAAACATGGTAAGTTTAGAGTTTCTATGCAGTTTCTGGTCTGCCTAAGGGGTCTCTTTGCTGTAACAAGGCAGCTCTGAGCAGCACTGGAGGTTCTGTGTGGTGTGGGACTGCTGGGGTGCACACAGCACACCTGAACACCCCCCCGTAACAGGGGCTGGGGGTGTGAGACAGGGAGCTAGAAGCTGAAACAGAACATTCAGAGTGGATATTAGGTATAAATTCTTCCCTAAACATTGGGTTAGAACAGGTGGCCCTGGGAGCCTGTCCAGTGTCTGTCCTTGGAGCTTTCCAAGAACAGATTGGCTGAAATCCTGAGTTACTTGCTCTGACCTCAGAGCTGCCTTTGCTCAGCAGGACACGGGACTAGGCACCTCCTGGGGTTCCTTTCTTCCTGAATTATCCTTTAACCCTGTTCAGGTATGGGAAAATGTAATTGGACAAAGAAATAGTAATTCAGAGATTGAGTGTGCTTCCTTGCTCCTTGAGTTGATTATTATGGAAAAAATGATGCCACTTTTGAGGGGGTTTTAGGAGATTCGGGGTGATCTGGGAGCTGCAAACTTCAATCTGTAATGGGTAATTCTGTAGAAACCATGGAAAGGGGAAGGGGGTCAGGAAGTGGGTGGGTGGGTGCGTGTGATTTATCTTTGAGTCAGTGTAGCTTCAAGGGTCCTTTGCAGGTGTCAGCCATTTCTGAATAAGGGGGATCCAGCTGATTGAAGGGTCTTAGTGTTTTCAAAAGGGTCTCAGCAAAATCTGTCACTCAGTGCTTTCAGGGAAGTATTTCACCTGAAAAAGGGTAAGAGGGAAGGTTCCTGCATGGTGAGCAGTTGTTTGAAAGACAGTGAGCACAAGTTGGAGCTCCCCAATGAATTTTCACAGGACATTAAAATACTCAGAGAAGATGGTGGGGTAGGAAAGTAGGTGATGTCAGAGTGCTGAGAATGAGATCAGCTTGTGGAGAATCACAAAAACACCTGTGAGTCCGAGTAACAGGGAAATAAAATGACAAGGGGACCTGAGGGCAGAGAAATGTAAAGGGATATTAATGGAAAAAGCAGCTCTGGTTCCTGGGTTGGTGTTGGATCGTTACCTGTGTGCAAGAGGAGCTGGGGAATGCTTGCCTCGTCTCGGGAACAGGGAGCGTTCACAGCTAAAGAAAGGAATAAAAAACAAGAGAGAACATTGTCTAAAGGGTGTGGTGGATCAAGCAGTTGATTTTAAAGGGGAATGGGAAAAGTAAATGGGAGAGGGATGAAATAAGTAGAAAAAAATCAAGGTCAGGGAATGTGAACTAAAAGAGAGACTTGGAGGATACTTGAGTACTTGGTAATTACAGCGACTGCTGGGACTGAGGGAACCAGCATGGCTTTCCTTAGGAAGCCAAATGAAGGAAGTGGCAATAAAACAACATCAGAAAAATTGATGGAAGAGCTCTTTGTTTCATTTTAAATCAAAATCAGTGTTTCTTTCTACCCTTAAAAGCTTAATGTTTGACAATTGTTACCATGGGCTGACCCAGGCAACCTTTCTGGCATCCTCTGATAGGCTTTGCTTTGTCTATTGTACATTTTAACACTTTTACCCCCACATATCCCATTTACTTCTTTAATAAACAGTCACATAATATAGAATGACTTTTAATTTTCAGAGTATAAGGTGCAGGTATCCTTTTTTTTAATATTTTTTACCACAGACACACACATAATTGCTTAATCACCACAGAGTGTTCTATAGCATGAGCTCTTCTGAACTTAATGCATCCTCTGGAAAATAATGAGCCTTTCCTAGTGGTGTCTTTTTTTTTTTTGTTTAGTTCTCACAATGTTCCTTTAGAGAGTTTATAAGAAAATACCACAGATAATGACTTATACATTAAATTGGAGAATGTTACTACTTTTTGTGGCTTATCATTATCCTTGAAAGATTTTCAGAGTAGCTTTTACCATCTATATGACAAGAAAAGGTTGATCAGGCTCTGGTCGTGTTTTTTTTCTTTATTTTTCTTTTTTCTTTTTATTTTTTAATATTTACCAATGTCTTCTACTAATTACACTATAGAAGTGTCCTCTTATTTGTCTGATTGGATACTTCTCTTGCTCCAAGCTCTATGATTACAGGATGGCTCCTCAACAGGTTTAAGATGAACCTTTTTGGATATGAGGTGACACTCCTCCACGTGTGTTGCCCTGTGCCCTTCACAAGAGCCGTTCTTAATATATATGGAAGAAATCATTTGACTAAAAAAATTACCTAATCAAATATTCTATCAAATGAGCAATCTATTGTTGATATTATGAAGGCCTTTAATCTACAATAAATCTTTGTTAGAACTCATCAGAACTCCCAGTTTGAGAGAAATGTGATTATAGCACTCTTAAAATGACATTACATCATCGGGGTGATTGGTTTATCATTTGGAGAAGCGACATCAATCATAACTAGCATAACCACACAGTAAATGAATTCAACCTTTCTGCTGCAGAACAATGACACAATAATTGCTCAAAATCAGACTTGAAATGAAATCAGAAAATGCACTTTCTTTAAATATGATGTTAACCTAATGGAATATATTATTAAAAATCATGTTTGAAGAAGTTCTATGTAATTAAAAATATGTGAAAATGTATTCCTTTTTTCTCTCATTAGAACCTGTTTCAGTTGCAGAATCATTTTCTATGCAACGAGATATTATGCTGGTTTTAATTGAACTCCCATCACTTACGTTCCTCTGCTTGTATTTCTTAATATAATATGCAGCACAATTATATGTGATGAAGGACAAGAGGCTTTTGAAATCTGGTGCACCTGCTGATAGTATTTTGAAAAACACAAACATTGTAGAAGGAAATGAGCCCTTTTACCCATGAAAAGTTAGTGGACTTTTTTTTTCCTTTTAAAAGAAGGTCAGTTCCTGTCATACCATTTTCTGAGATGGTTTCTTACAGCTAACAGTAGGAATAGGTTTAGTTCTTCTTCTCGTATGTGTTTTAATTTTTTTTTTTTCTGGTAATATAAGGTGACTCAGCTTGTTGAAATGCCAATTTAATGTCTTCAGTCAAAATACAATAAAACGGGCTGGTTTTCAACCTTACATGGAAAAAAGAGAAAGGTTTTGTTGTCTGCACCTTTGCTTTTACTATAGAGGATTTACTGCTGTTAAACCAAATTTTGAACTCACAACACAAAACCTGTTTATTTGTTTGTTCATTTCTCAGCCTGAGTAAAAGCCATAGGATATACCTACTCACATATTAGGTTTTCATATAATGGATCCGTAATTGGACACATTCATCAGCTTTACCACTCTAACAATGAGAAAGTAGAAGCAGAATGATCTCTGGAGTATTTTGATTTGGGGGAAATTCTAAACTGTGGCTTAGATATTGTTGTGATTCCCAAGAACTTGCTGAAGTTTAACTGGAAGGGGGATGGTGCCCTTCTTTGGTGTTAATGTGTCTTTTTGACTCTGAAACAATGATACAAACCATTTGGCTCAATGTGACAATATCTGCCCACGGAGTAGTTTGGACACTGCTTAGAAGACAGGGTTTGCTTTGATTTTTTCACAAGCAGTTTTTGGCAGGGAGGAGAGAAGAAAAGAGAAACAGGTTGTCTTGAAGGAAATAATTGTTGTTCTTTAACGTAGTCTGTTAGATAGACTTGAAATAAAAAATAAGACTCTTTTTGCTTATGACCCTATTGTGTGGAAATAATATGTAAAATATCAATATTCATTATATTCAGTATAAATATCTAGATGGATCTCCTGTATTCAACAGATACTACCTGTCTATAGAATTTCATTATTATTAATGTGTGATTACCACCCCCTCCATGCAGTTTAATCCAGTTTGTAAAAATCTTTTCCAAAAGAAGCCAGAACTTGCACTAATGCACTGTAGCTGGAGGACTTATTTTAGATCCTCTGCTGGGAGTGCTTGGAAGTGTTTGTTTTACAGCCCTCTTACAATCTGGCATCAAGTAAAGAAGTATTTCCAGTTTCTACTCTATAATGCAAACCAAAATATGGAAGTATAGTCATCTTTAAGAAATAAATGAGTCCTATAGAAAAATAATTACATCCCTTCAGGTGATTAAACATCCCCCCCTACTGAATGAAGACCTCAATTTTCTGTACCTATCAACATACAGGACAGAAAATACAGTGGCAGCCACAACAATCTAGAATCCATAGCTTTATTTTTTTTTTTTTTTTAATCCTCATGAAGGATTGACTTTGGTTTACTTAAGAGACTAAATAAAAGAGTTTGGGTAGCTCAGTAGGTAATGAAGGAAGAGCAGCAACAAGGGAGACAAGGAATTGGAATATTCCTCTTCTTGTCAGTATTGCAGCTGGGGCCAGGAGAAAGGGCGTTGTTTTTCTCTGGTGCTCGATGGTTGTTCTTGTGTTCATTTACTTTTGGTTTTGCTTCATTTGATCTGTGCATCACTTCTGAGATCAGGTGGGGAGGAACAGCTAATCAGAAAGGAAATTTCGGCCTCCTGCACCATCCTCCTGTCCTAACTGCTGTATATGATTAAGATTTCAGCAGCATCTTTTGGAACCTCTTTCAGAATATTACATTTTAGAATTTGTCAAGTTATGCTTGGAGCAGCAACAGTTAAAATCAGTTTAGGTTCCAGGTCTGGGTTTTCTAAATTATTTCCTATACTTTCCTATAACTGTCTCTGAAAGGCAGCCCTGCATTACAGCTGTGTATACAATTCTCCTGAGAAAGGGTACTTCTGATTCAGTATATTCACAAGGAGATGCCATAAGGAACTTTCTTCTGATGACATTTTACAGCAATGCAAAAAGAGGGTGGTAGATTGATCATTTTCATTTCTGTTTCCAAATTAAAAGTATATTATGTGTTTTTTTCTGCTATGGAGCCTGGCCTAGCTTTGAGGTTGCAAGCAAGAGTGTCTTTGTACACATGTTGTTTAAACAGCGTGTGGATGTAGCAGCAAGGCCTTTAAAGAAATTTTTTTTTTTCCAAATTTGTTTCTAATACTTAAATTCTCTTAATCCTTAATGTCCAGTTACATTCTCATTCTGTTGCATCTCTTGAGCACTGAGTCTAATTTTAGAGCTTACAACTGGAATTAGAAATGGAGGGAACAGCATGAACAATGTTTTCTCACTGAAACCGAAGGGTGTGCTTTTTCTAAAGTACCAGCTCCATGTTGCTGCAACCATTACTGATATTATTGCTGCTGCTTATCTGTGTACCCTGTGTTGATGATGCCTGCAGATGTCTGAATTTCAGCCAGAAGACGTGATTCTAGATATTAAGATATTGCAGAAACATTCTATTTATTAATTTATGAATTCACAATAACAGCAATCAAATCTCAAACAGAAGGTTCTATGGTAATAAAAATGATAATGAATTACAAAAAGCTATAGAATTGAGAACAGACTTGAATTCTGTTGTTTATGTATTTTTCTTAAGCTACAATGGTTTTGAGAGCTGGAGAGGGGTTTTTTTAGCTGCTTTTCATTGTTTAAGGTCTGTAAATGTGTTGAACTGGGAACCCCTGTAGCAATAAGAGCCCCCCAGCAAAGCAGCTGCAGCAATGACTTTCCAAGCTTCCATTTCTCTGTATATTGCTCTGTTTTGTGACAGCTTCCCTGATGGCTGGGACTCAACTCAGTGACTGTGGCCATTTCTCATTACCAATGCTAATTCTGTCTCATGGCAGCTACTTAGAGATCACCAATAACTGTGAAACTTTGAGAAGCTTTTGAAGCTTTTGAAACTTAAAGCCTCGATATTGCTGCTGTGTCAGTGCACCAAGAAATTCGGTGCCTAGACTTGGTACCTCGCTTGAAAACTGAAAGGCACTGAGGATACTACAATTATAAGCAGAAAATATATTTTTTTTCCTTTCTTTCTTATGCTGAGTCCAGATGCTGCTTGTGTGTTCTTCTTTTGTGTGTAGAAAAGTCTAAAACTGTTCTTGCTAATGCTCTCTGCTGTAAGTCATGCTGGATGGGAAGAATTTTTCAGGCTTTCTAATAATTTCGTCTTTTGATACAGAGTTTTTAATCTTCTGAACTGCACCTCCTTTTCATTGGCAGTGGCACAGTCCTGACAACTTCCATAGTGGATAGTGCTGCTGTTTATGTGGAAAGGCAACATTTAGAAAACATTTCATGTTTTTAGCTGCTACCAACACAATTTGGTAGCTGATTGAAAGTGAAGAGTTGAACATATGCAAGCTGTTTGCGCTTCATGGGCTACAAAGTAGAGCACCTCAAATTTAGGATATAATTTTTTAAAAATATTTTGCAGTATTTGTACACAGAAGGTTCTGTGGGTGGCTTGGGTGGTTGGTTTTGTAATAGCAGAAAGTTTAATAACTTCCTTCTTTCTCCGTATAAATCCAAATAAATGCCGTTAGAAACACTTGAAGGCAAGGAGACACTTTTCATCTGAGTCAATATCTTGTCTTATGGATTTTCTGATTTTGGTATGCCATACACTTCTGGTTTATTTAAATGATAAATTGTGCATTTATCTAGTGCTTAATTATTACTCCTAGTTATAAAATTACATTAATAGATTTACAGTTTTGATACCTGTTTCTAATATGATTATAAATATTAGCATCTTATCAGGCAAACTGTAAATATGTTTCACCTATTTATCACATTAACATCTCTAGAAACTGAGTTTGTCTTCATATACAATATGATGAAATCGATAGAAATTAGGGCTTTTTTTCCTTCAGAAGATATTCAGTCTTATTTTAAAAAGTACAGGACATTAGAAACTCCAGCACATCACTGGAGAAACTGATCAGTGGTTACTAATTATTCTCAGTGGGTTTTTGGTTTGGTTTTTTTTTTTTTCCCCTATTAATGCCTGACTCTTTGCCTGGCAGTTCTCCCATGCATGTCTGCAATATCCCTTCAGCATAAACAGAAAGAAATCTGGACTCTGTCATTTTACTCAGAATATTTTTCCCTTTGCGTTTCCCTGCCACAGCCCTGTTGCCCTCTGGGAGCACGTGCCCTAAAAGGGTTTGCACATAGAGCTTTATTGATGAAACCTCTGCTGAAAACAGAGCTCAGCCAAGCAAAATACCCTTTCCTGTTACTTCCTAACCCAGCTCTGCAAATGCCCTAAGCCATACTGTAAAGAGGACTCCTGTGCCTGCCTCACTGCATCTTCTGCTGGTGAATGCTTTTGCAGCCCAGGATTTTGTCTTTCTTCCAGTTCCAGCTTTAGCTGCCGTGTGCAGACACTGCTACAGTGGGAATGTAATAAAGAGCTGTGGTTCCTCCACTGAACAGCTGCTTTATTTTGGTGCAGGGTTACACAGATTTCTCTTGGGAGAACAAGCAGATGTTCAGCTGGGCTGCACTCAGAGCTGAGCATGGTGTTTCATGGGGCTCTCTGGGGTGATGCTCTTTGCTTGCACTGTGCCTGCCCTGGTGTGGCCCATGCACAGCTGATACTGCAACACTCCAAGGAGTCAGGAACTCCAGTGCAAGTCTTGAACTGACCAATTCCTGTGGAGTTTCTAATTCCCACAATGTTTGAAATTATTATGGACTAAAACTACAGATGAGGGTTTGTTTTTTTCTCATGGAAGCAAATCAACCAAAGAACATTGCCTTTTCTGTTACATTGCAAATATGCATAATTTGTGTTTCTGACAGATTGTTACGCAGAGAAGTCGTGGACTTTGAATGTTTGTAGAAGTTAATTCCTGGCCTGTTTAAATGCTTAATTTTCAGATGGTTTCACATCAAGGCATAGAGGGAATCTTGTTCCATTTTGTCAGCTCCCAAAATGATTCCACATCTCAGTCTGTGAAATTCACACGTGAAGAAAATTTTGTTTCTTGCTCTATTCCATTTGTTTGGATTTTGTGTTTTCTTCCAGTCTGTAGCAACACTGCACTTGCTTCCAGTTCCCCAGGTTTCTTTTATTGCAGTGACCTTTTCCATCCATGTAGGATGCTATTTGTCATTCCTCCCTCCTTGGATCCCTGCCTCGCCCCACCAAGGTATTGCCTCACATGTCGCTCCTCCTGTACAATGGTTCCTTTCTGTCTAATGCACCTGTGCTGGCTATCATGGGGCTGGAACAGTGGGATTTTCAGAAACTGAGCTTTTCTCTCCTTTTATTCATGTCAGGCGTAATGATTTGTGAAATAAATAAATAAATACACACCTACAAGCAGAACCACAACAGCATCCTTACGGTTCTAGTGATAACTAATGCTTGTCTTGCATAGTTTGGGTCTGACAGAAACGACCTAGTAAATCAAAAGGAAGGGAAACTGGCAACTTGGTATGGAAATTGGTTTGTTTTGAGAAGACTGCTTGTACCTGATGCTCTGCTAATTTAGCAGCAATAACTAGAACACTGTAGAAAATTAAAATGACTTCTTATAAATGATAAAAAATCATGTGTGGGCATAGAAGCCTATGTACACCAAACCCCTGAAAGCTGAGACTCGTACTGTGCTGATAGATCTTTCAAAATCTGCAGAAGAGGGACTGGGTTTGCTGTGAACTGTCATGCCCCAAAAAGTCCATTTATAATAACAGAAAAGGTCAGTATTGTCTCAATACTCCCTAAGAAAAAGATTTCTGACCGTATTATTTTGAAAGGTCTCTCTTGGTTTTCAGTCTTCAGATCTGGAGAACAGCTGTTGGTATGGAATGAAATGGGAAGTCCCAACTGCAAATCCACGTGATTCAGGAACAACTCAGAAATCTGGACTTTAATGCTGCATAATGAATATTTAAATCTGTAATGTGTATGACATGGTAATTATTTTTTGGGTAAACAAATAGCTTATTCTACTGGAATCAGCAAGAATTTTGTACACTGAACACCAGGCTAACTCCTCAGTTAAGTAATGAGGTGTGAAATGTTCTGCCTAACAAAACAGTGTTGAGCATGTTTGCTAATACTTTTTCTTGCAGACAGGTGAATAATTGTTTTACTTGACAGAAACCTGTCAATTATGGGGACTAGCAAACATGGAAAGGTGTAAAATCTTTGTTAGCTTGTGAGCTTCAGTTTTCTGAAAACATATTTTGAAAAAGTAAAATAACTATAATAATTTATAAATTTGAGAGGAGGGAGTTTGGGGAGTTGGAGCTCAAGTAGGAGAGGATGGCTCTGAGTGATTCCCTCAGGTGCTGAGACTGAGGAGAGGGACTGGGCATAGAAAACCTTCCTGACCCTGCCACAAAGGTTTCATCAACTCCTGGCACCTGCATTTCCAGCTTACCTGAAAAAAACTTGCTGCAAAACCAGAAAGGAGTAAAATGGAGGCCAAACAAATAAAAAGGCCATTGGTTAGACTTAGGAGGGATGAAAGAAGAAATTAGGAGTTTTCCAATCAGTAAATTTGCTTAGGAAGAGCAATATGAAGCACTTCAATCTACAGGAAAATGTGGGTTAGGGTTTTTGTCACTCTAAATTCCAACCCTTTTGTTTTACTTTTCAGTGTGGGCAAAAAAAAGTAAAAACAGACTTAAATCCTCACAGTGAAAGGTGAAAATATTTGCTTAAAAGTCTTCAAAATGAAATGGTTCCAAATTTCAAAAACTAAATCATTACTGTTTCTGCATTTTCCAGATCTTTTGTCTCTTTGTTCTCTATCTTTTTTCAGCTAAAAATGTAGCAAAATTCAATTAGGTACTTGTGAATAATTTGTCTCCTTGTGGTCTGAAGCAGGCACTAGGCAGAAACCAGTTTAAAAAAACGCCAGCTATTTATTGTATGAATTTAGTAGACATCTTAAGGCCAGTCAGTTATACCTGTGAGTACTATCTGCAGCTGGAGAAGATGGCAAAGAGATAAACAGGATGCCTTGAAGAAATAGAAGAATTTCCAAGACTTGAGTTTCCAGTTTGGGACTGACTGGAAAGCATGATGGGATTAGGAGATCATGGAGATTGATGTGTATGACCAAGCTGAGAACTGGCAGTGCTGGTACTGCAGAAAGGCTGCTGAGAGACTGTCATTACAAAACCAGTCGAAGGAAAAGACTCGAGACTGGCTGGAAACTCACCTTGCCTAAGTGCCCTGTCAGCAGCTGGAGGCCAGCCCATCTCACAGGTGGCACAGCCATTCTTCCAAATGATTTACAGGAGAAAGGGAGATAATACAAATCATGAGCAGTTGTCATCCAGACATACAAAAATGGCCACAAAACTTAGTTCTTCCTTTGCTTTCCAACTACAGGCCAGTTCTAAATATCTTTTTCCTTCTCTTTATCTTCTATTGTTGACAGCTGGAAGGATTCCACAGTCTTGATTCCTCAGTTCCTCTGAGACCATGCCAGAAACACAAATGCATTAGAGAGCCTTGTTTCAATTTCTTTTTTTGGAAGAATTTCCATTAATATGCTGCTGTCACAAAGCAACTGGTGCTGTTTCACAGCTCTTTCTCAAGGCAGTTTTGTTCTGGGGACCTCCAGCAATTGCTCATTGAGACCAGGAACCCCCCAGTGCAGCTGACTCTTCTGGGGAACACCGAACAATCACGGTGGGTTCAGCTGATGCCAACTGCTTCATGTTTAGCATCTACATTTCTTTGAGCAAATTAGTACTGGTGGATCCTGCTGGATCAACAGCCTCTGCATCCAGTGGTTTCCTCACAGCATAGTATATATTGGTTTATAGAGTGGAACAGGCAGATTCAATTCAAATTTCCAAATTCCTAAAGGATATAGAGGCACGAATTCAAGATGTGGATGGCTGGTTTGATGTTTGTTTGGTTTGGGGAGGAGGGTGGGATACCTGGGGGTTTGTGTTGGGTTTTTGAGGGATGGTATTTTTTAACCAGTTGTTTGAATATACACATTAAATGCTTTCTCTTTTTTCTGAGAATCTTAAGTTTTAAACTGTTTTTTAATAACCAATCTGTTAAGTTCATTTGATTAACAGAAAGATACATGGCTCTTGGCTCTTTTCAGAAAATAATGCTCTGTCATTATAGGCTTATATTGAGAAGATCCACAGAAATCTTACCATTAGGTTTAAATACATGCAAAAATTTTGCTGTTTAATTATTTCTGATTTCCACAAAATGCTCTCAAAGTCGTTTTAAAATGTTTGAGAAAACTACTAAAATTGTATTATTTCAGATTGCGGTTTCAACTTAGTGTTATCAAAAACATAAAATAATAAGTAAAGAGAAAAATAAAAATGAGAACTTCCCCCTCTAGTTTTTCTAACCCCATCATGTGTTTTCTTACCAAAACTCTCTGTATCTCCCTCCATTAGTCTCCAGTCTGAGCCACTGTTAGATTTATGTTCCTTTTTTTCAGGTCTAAGTTCTTGTTTTCTCACTGCAGGGCAAACACAGAGCAAATGTCCTGGGTGGGAGCAGGGAGTGCTGCCCACAGCAGCCCAGCCATGAGAGTGGCTCTCCAGGCCACTGTGCTCCTCTAGAAACTGCCCACATCATAAGATTTAATGCTTTCTCCACCTTTGGTTTGCACTTTGAGATCTGTTGAAGGTTTGAGACATGGTTAATTTAATAGTATCATAACAATATGTGAATATTGCTGAATATTCCTGTAAGTGAAGCTCACAGGTATGGAGAATGTTCAGAGCAGACACAGAGCAAATTCCTCAGACAGGGAAGGAGCTGTGGCTGGGCTCTGCCTGCTCTGACAGGCTTCATGGAATGAAAGGGAGCCGATTTTCTTACAGCTCTCCCAGGTGCTTTTATTAATCTGTGTTATTAGATGATGGTTAAAGGCTCTCTAAGGATTTCTTGTTTGCACCCTATTCATCAAAATTCACATAATGAAGCTGCTCGCCTGCTTTTATTTGTTCTTAAATCTTGTTTGAGCCTCTAACTCGATGCCTAGTGCTACTTTTGGCACCTTTTCATGTGGCAATCTCTGTTTCACAATTACACAATGTAAACCAGCCAAAGGATTCTCCAAGCTGAATTCTCACTGCTAAGCAACTAACCGTAAGGGTATTAAACCCACTCATACTTACAGGTGATGCATACCAGAATATGGATAGTTTTTGTGTTGTCTTGATGCAAACCTAAAAATTTTTTTCAAGAAACTTTTATGCCACCTTTTTTTAGCTTAAAGTGTTAACAGCTTATTACAGGATCTGAAATGAATTGATAAGCAAGCTTGAAGTGGTAGATTTACTGACTGGTCCACTGCAAACATTGTACATTCGTCAAGACAGAGACAGTATTATGGAGAAGTTGTTGAATTTAGAAGCAAACTTCCTGTACTTCCATTGAGCTTAGTTGAATCCTTTTCAAGAGACATTAGAGATTCAATATTGATAAAAATTTAATCACCAGGGAAAAAAAAAACCCTTGAATTTTCTCAAAGATGAGACAAAAAATAGAAATGTAATGCTGTTGTTTTTACTGACAGCAAAGTTAGGTCCCTTTATTGAACATTGGAAGAGCTCAAAAAAAGCCATTGGCACTCACTTTGGGAATACTTAAATATCAGTGGCTCAGAGAAACACAGAGTTCTGCCATGTCATTATAGAGGATTGTTATGCCTCACATAGGCATTATTGTACTAATCAATTAAGCAGGAATTTGCATATAATTAAAACTGCATCGTAAAGATTTCTGGAAATAAAATTGTCTCTCCACTTAAACACAGCACATGTGAGGAGAAAACTTTTGCATAATGAAGCAAATTAAAATAGCAGTGGATTTCTAATTGAACTTGGGATATCCCTGTTTCTTCTAGAAAAGTAGTGGAATTTCCCAAGTGAAATTTACTGGCACATTTTGGGTGGACATCACTGTGCTCAAATATGACATTATCCAGCATGTCATATGATGAAGTGTGCCTTTTTTGATCCTCTGGAGAGAGTAATGGAAAATTCTGATGGCTGTCAGTAATGCAAATATTGTTGTCCAATAGAAAATGATGCTCATTAGGAAGAACAGGGCCATTAACACCTGTGCTTGTGGCTTTCACTGCTCCAGACCAGTAGAGATGATGTACAGTCAAATACGTGCACCTCACTATTGGTTTTGTTTCTTAAATCTTCAAAATCCTGAAGCCATTACTCTTTAAGGTGATTATTACCTTAAAACTTTTATCTGTAATGTGATAGAAAATTTTGGAAGAATTGGGCAGAATTACACCATAGAAAATAAAAAACAAAAAACGCTGTTCTATAAGATTGTTATTTTATTAAAGTGGTTGATTTTGACAGTTAAGAATATGTTGGAGGTGTCTTCCAAGAAGAGTTGATTTTGAAATATGATGGATTTTAGAGCACTGGTCTTATATATAGCCGATAGCTTAGGAAAAAAAAAAAAGGCTATTTATTTTGAATTCTTACCTTTTTTCTCATGAAGAAAAGAAGCCAAACCCTCTTTTCAAACCACTAATGACTATTTTTAACCCCTTTGTTGAACTATTTCAAGGCTATTATAACATTTGTTATCAGTAATATTTCAGCAAATATTAAAATGATATTTATATTGCTGTAGATGTGTTTGGTTATTGTCCATATCCATATCCTGGAAACCTGTATGGTTTATAGGTGGTTTTCATATAGAACATGTATATATACACAAATACATGAACATAACCCCCATGGGTCACCTTCTCCTTCCTATCTTTACAGGTACATAAATGGTATTACCCAGCGTGGGAGAAACACGTTCCACTGCACAGTTTTTGTGTCCTGTATTTTGTCAGTGTCCCAGCAGATGGTGGAGACTGTGTGTCTTAAGTTAATGAAAACAAAAATTGCATGAAAAATACTATGTCCAGAGAAATAAGTCACATCAACTTAAAAAAAAAAAGCAATTAATACGAGCCAAGAAATGATGGAAAGGTGGGTGATGACAGACATTAGTGATGGCAGGACTTTGAGGCATTCTTAAAAATTACATTCTGTGCCAGATTTCTCATGACTTGCAGCTGTCATTTAATCACTCAAATCAGCTTTTAGAGTTTCAGAGGGTCAGAGGAGAGAGAGTTATAGTTCATTTTGAAAATGTGCTCATTGTTCAGGCAATTGCTCTTAAAAAAACCTTACTACACAGTATTGAATAAGCTGAGATTTGCAATTTTCAGATTTCTGCCTGAAATAATCTTTGGAGGAGTTTTACTTAAGTCTTATATTGCTCTTTATTGAAGGGAATAAGGAGTCACATAAAGTTGTTCCCAGATCTTTTCATGTCAGAAATGATGTGAAAGCATTTTATACACGCTTTTTTTCCACTGTCGGATGTTGGCCAGAAATTATATCTTACACTTGGTAATATAACCTTGAAATTCATTAGTCTGGTAGCTAGGAAATGTACAGATGGTGGGGTTTGGCAAGCCAGTGAATTTGGTAAAGGTCTTCTCTGTTTGAAGTCAGGGATTTGATCGCTGATTTATCACTGGTTTAGTGTAATTTAAATGAAAACTCAATTAGGTGAGCTTTGATTAAAATTCCATATGAAGAATGCAAATGGTAAATGATAATTAGTCTCAGAATTGCTAAAGTATTGAAAATAACAGAATGTTTCCTATTACCTGTCTGGCTGCTTTTTTTTAGCA
The DNA here is from genome assembly GCA_013398115.1 of Falcunculus frontatus. Classification (NCBI taxonomy): domain Eukaryota; kingdom Metazoa; phylum Chordata; class Aves; order Passeriformes; genus Falcunculus; species Falcunculus frontatus. The sequence goes on from VZRV01007706.1 coordinate 1,097,421, forward strand.
GTACCTCTCCAACTCCTCTGCTCTGTTTTTCAGAAAGTACTTTTATGTCATAGTGTTCTGTCCTACCAAATTATAGACTGGTTTAATTACAAGCAGCTCTTCAAAACCCCAGAGTGAACCTCACATTTTCACACTTATATATATTAGTTCTTAGGCATTTCTGCTGTTGTCATTTATCAAGGGCTTGAACTCACTCAGCATCAATAAACAGAATTCAGGCTGCAAATGGGGGGAGGTTGATGTTTAGGTTTAATGATGGAAATGTGAGCAAGAGGCTTTAAGGTAGAGAGCCAAAGCCCTTGAGTTTATTAAAGAGGGAGGGTGAGCAGAAATAAGGACATGTTCTTTGGGGCAGTGTGGGGCTCAATTAGAAATGATGCAGAGCACATTTGTAATGCATTTGAAGTTACCTCCAAGGCTCAATCACTGAGTAAAATCCTCGCTCAGAGTGAGCACTTAGTGCTATTTACATTTATAGCTGCAGTTGACTGAACCCATATCAGCTGTAAATGATCTCTCTGTGTTGATGTGCCTGGACTCATCTGTTCATGCTCACACATGTTATAAATAGATAATGTACAGTATATATTTATATATTACACAAATATATATTAGAATGTGTGTATCAAAAATTAAGGTGCAGAAATCAGTTTGTTGGGCTTTTTTTTTTAAAACTAGGAAGAGTCTGGGTATTTGGGAAATTGTTCTGGACAAAGCAAGGAAAAGGGCATTATCTGTAATTAGAAATAATAATCTATAATTGGTTCATTTGCCATATTTCTACAGTTCTGATTTAGTTGAACAATGTGATCATTATGCCACCAGTTTTCAATAGAGGTGTCACAATGAAAAATAATTGCAATATTCCACAATATTAACTGTACCCTAATTGCAAAAGTTTTGAAATATAATTACCATGAAAGCTAATGCGACAGGGAACATTAAGCATAATTAGTGTATTTTAAAAAAGGGGAAAACTGTTAGAAGCTTGTTATTGTCTCATAAGGTAGCTTCAAATTAGCTGGATGCAGAGCACTTTCATCTAGGTTTTCTATAATTTTGGTGATTAGCACAGACTGCAATAAATTTGTTTGACATAGCCCACACCTGCTAACCCGGCAGGAAGGAATTTCTAATGTGCACGGGACCCAGGTTTCTCATAGAATCTGTCACAATTTCCTGGGAGACAGCACTGGGTAAGATTTAGGTGGGGGTTGGCTGTGGGGGTGTTTTTTGTTAGGTTTGTTTTTTTCATATAGACGGTCGGCTACACTGCTCAGATTTCACTGTGTTTTCAGAAATTTCTGCAAAATGACTCATAAAAATGCTGTTACGAAGCACTTTAAACAAAACATTCATGACACATCAAAAACATGTTCTGAAAAATATATCATATATTACTTATCTGTTTTCTCTACAGAAAAACCATGTGCTTTTACATAGAGCATGAATGTTCACCCATATAATTAGAATTTCTTTTTTGAAGCAAAGAAAAACAATATATTACACCACTTGTGTAGAAATGTTTTTGTGCCTGAATAGCAGGGGAGAGGATCCAAGCCATTAGAAGCAGTGCTGGCTTTCTGTAAGATCAAATTTTCTCTAAGAAACATCTCAGATATTTTCTTGTGGCTTTTTGGTAATATTTTGCAAGTGGAAACTCAGTGTTTTTCTGGTTTTGCTGTGTTTCAAAATGGCTGAAACTGGTTTGGGAATAAGCTAGATCCAAACAGAAATATACAGAGGAACACCGTTACTTTAAGTATTGTTAGTGAACGCTGTTTTAAGAAACACTTCTGCTGATCTTAAATTATTATTAAGCATTGAAGCTACTTTTTATCATCTTTATTTGTTGTTATTGCAGAAATGTAACAGATTTCTTTTTAGAAGGAAATTATGTCATATATTAGATAAAGTTTTGGATTGGATAGTGCAAATCATTTTTCTCTACAATCTTCTCAAATCAGCATCTGATGCTAATTTTTGGAAGTGTAATTAATGAAAAAGGTTTTGGTTTAACTCCAGTGACTTTTAATCTTTTCAGTGTCTATCAACAGCAAGTGCTCTAACATTGCTTCTAGGGCATTTAAGATCTTAGGAAAACTTGTAAGAAAGGTCCTTGTTTTTTTGGGGTTTTTTTCACTCAAAAGTAATTCTTATTTAATTTAAGCCTTGTTCAGAGCTTTTTTTTGTGGAAGTAAATTAAAGTTTAAAACTGAGGAGAGGTCCACAAATCCAAGTGATGTCTATAGAGGGCCTTATGAAAGTCAGCCATCTATAAGCAAGTAGGGAGAATAGAAACCCATTTTTTCTTTCAGAAGTTAAACTGATTCATTTATTCAGCCTAGCCCCATTTTCTATCATTTTCTCTTCTACAGGGGTGAGCTGTTGTTTTTTTTTTTTAAGTTCTGTTAAACTGTGGACATGGAAGTCTGCAGGTATTTTTGAGCAGCCATTTAGTATATGTGTTCTGGAAGTTAGAAAGTCTTACTAGAATTCTTCCAGCTAGGAAACAGCACTGCAGAGCTATCAAAGCAGGGGGCCAGGATCCCAGCAAGAAGTGGGAGTGTATGACGTAACACTCGGAACTGGTAGCCAGCCCACAGAAAAATTAAGTTAGGTAATACTAGGAAGCCTATTGTGTTCTCACTTGTATCAATTAAACTTATTTTAATAGAGTAGACTACAGACTGTTCAGTATTGTGCTCCAAGAAAGTTAGTCACAATTTTTAACTTACAGTAGAAGACAGCAAAAAGCCTACCTGAGCTACAGAAGAGTGTGCTGACATTTTTTAAAAGGAAAAACATGAGCTGTAATGTGTAGGGCTGGAATGCCTTTATCCCTTCATTTAACTGGATATAACCCCATTCTACTTTATTACTGTGACCTTTACACTATTTCCCTCGGCATGCAGAAATACAACCCTGATTCAGAAGTTCCTCCCTACCCTGCTCAGCCCCTGCTCCTTCCTTCCCAGAAGCTGGGATGCCTCAGCATAGAGATGCACTCGGGTTAATCAGTGGTGCTGACAAGCAGCAACTCTCAGATCCAGGCTTTTCCAAAAGGCCCCCTTTTCCAAGTGTCTCAGTAATGATGCCTACATTGAGAGCTTTTTCTTTTGATTATTCACCAGAGCTGAGACTTATGGGCAAAACATTGCCTTCATTTGGCAGCACAAGTCAGCCCTGCCTTAGCTCAAACTGAGATCACTGCTGTGAGCAGCCACGGCTGAACTGCCCTGTCCCTCCCAAAAAGGAGCTGACTGATGTCACTTCCACAGAAGACTGACAGCTTTGACTTAAAATGCATTAATGTTTATAAAGCACCTCATTTTCCTCAAAGTGATACGCAGCTTCATGGGGTTATACCTGTATGTGCAGCCTGCGTCACCTGCCAAAATGCAGGACAGGCTTGGCCAAAAATCATGTTCAGTAAAGGAAGAGAGTCTTTGTGATCACTCGGAGAGTGCCATAGCCAGCTGTGAAAGAGTTCATTCATATACAAAGGCTGTCACAGTCTTAGTTTGGAGTCTAATTTTCATCACTGGTTGCCATCAGCCCAACACTGCTGCTCTCCCTCCCTTTGTGCCAGCTCCAGCAGCTCTGTGTTAGCTGGATCATCAAAGCTCCTGCCTGGTGGCTCGGCCAGCCCGGTACAAGGTTTGGTACCTGCTGGATTGGCAGGCTGCTGTCACTCAGAGCACACTCCTGGGGTCACTTGCCAACAGCAAGGGAAGGGGCTGGGGCAGGAGGGCTGGGGCTGAGCTGCCTCTTTTGGCAGCGCTCTGGACTTTGTCAAAAACAGCTGGAAAGCTGCACTCTTCGAGATATTTGTGCAAAGATGAGGTTCTAATTAGCTGCGCTCTGGATCCACTGTCAGTGTCTCCTTTGGAGAACGTCCTTCTGTGCTGAGAGGTGCTGTTCCTTTTTCGCCTTTTCAAATGTAAGTCTAAACTGATTCTCATTGCTGACCTCCCTGGAGCACATGCCACACTGTGCCTCTTGCTAGTCCTTTCTCTCATGAAGAACTCTGTACTTTGCTCCATCTCTTCTATTTTTTGCCTTTCTGTGATGGTTTTGGTTTTTTCTTTCTTCCCACCTCCTCTTATTCTTCCTTCTTCCAGTTCAGTTCTTACTGCAGCCATGGAAGAATCACAGGGCCTTCTGCCAGCAGGTACAGAATAGGAGAGATCACCCTTCCCAAGTAACTTAGGGCTCTGCTTCCTTTTTAAAGATCAAATCTGATGTATTTCTTTTGCAAACAACTTTAAGCTATGTGCCAGACTTGCATTGATTCATTATTTAGTGCTTACTGTTAACTCCTTGGCTTAATTCCCCTGTTATTTATTATATAAAACATTATTTCATTAACTAGATTGAAACAGATGAGAGTGAAGAACAGAGCTCTGTCAGACAAATTTAAATGAGTATTCAATATCTAAAATCAAGCTTTAGATTTTCATGAATTAATCTCCATTTAAGCTGCTATATGAAAAAGAATAATTTCTTTCTTTTTGCCTTCACTCTTAAACGTGTATGCAACTATTCATGCATACAAAGCAACATGTCAATACTGAAAAGTGCAGAATTTTTCTTTTTAAGTAGAGCATTTTTTTTAATAGCAAAGGAGCCTCATGACCACCATGACAAACATTTGTGCTTGCTACTGCTCAGCATATCTACATATGAGATGCGCCTTCTTGCCTGTTGAAATTGTCTTTGAAAGTGAATATTCTGAATTGTGGTGCTTAGAGTTTGTCTTTTTGGAAAGATTGCTTTGGTGGAAGCCTCAGCCCGGGGAGCTGCTGTGCCTACAGAAACACTCACAGCACTTGAAAACATTCCTGCAATCTCTGCTGGAGCATTTCTGGATAAAGTGAGGAAAATTTTGTTCCTGAGATTTGGGTTGGGTGGGTTGTGGATCTTTAACTCACTATATTTCAATTTTCTCAATGGTTTGCAACAGAAGAGAACAGACTGATGGAATGAAAAAAATCACATTATGTCTGTGAGTCAGGCACCTACACCTACCATTCCTCACAAAACCTTTGCCACTGGGTCACTGGGGATGTTCTTCAGTTCCCTGAAGAGCTCACGATGTGCCCCTACTGTTTGTAGCAAAAGAAAAAATGGGCCTTTGAATCTTCTTCAATCCTCCCTTTCATTGTCCCTTTCCAATGTAGTTTACATTGAGAGGGTATTAAGATGCCAAACTCAGCTTACTTCACTCTCTTCATTGAGCAGGGGGGCTGCCTTTGTTAATTATCATGAGAATTAGTTTCATTATTACCCTTAGCTCCTAAAACATACAGGTATAAGGCAATATCAGTAACTAATTTGTGTTCTCTGCTTCACAGTGTATAGGAATGCACAGTCCTATTCTCATTAAGATTTTCTACTTATTTTTCATGGATGTTTCAAGTCAGACATTTCCTGTTGGGATTTTCAGCCATAAATAGCTGTCCATTTTTTATTCCCACCAGCTGTGCGTTCGAGGAGCAGGCAGCAAAGTTTATGAATCACTTCTCTCTGACAGATCACAACAACCACAAAATTCTGCCACATAGCCAACAGCAGCAAGTGAATGATATTAGCTCTTAACTTTCCAGAAAACTCTGTTCAGTAATTAAACATTGAGCCTCTGATGCCTATCATCATTCACTGCCAAGACCCTTTACAATCCAGGTTTGCTATGTTCAGGTAATGGTATTAGAGATGTTCATTTATTCTGGAAATGTAGCTATCTGGAAAGAATGAATCTGCTGAAATCAGAATTTCATTTATGAGCTGGCTTTTCAGGACTTTTCTCCTAATGCTGACAGTCACCATGCACGAATATTTATTTAGTTAAAAAATACTCTGAACATAGGATAATTGACAAAGAGTGATGAAAAGAACAATATTTAAAACCGTGGCACCAGTAGCAGTGTGTAATATAATGCAGAAATCTGCCTTCATTCAATAAGGACAAATGATCCAACAGCACTTCAGGCTTTGGGCATCATTTCCAAGTTAATCTGCTCTGCTTTGGTGTCAACATAAAATTGAGATCAACTCTCTAGCTAACAAAGCAGCTCTGGAAACTTCAAATAAAAATTCAAACTTGTAACACATACAGCTCTGTTGACAGAAACTGTGAAGTCTGTTTTCCATCAGTGTATGTACATAGCTCATTTAATGTTATTGTGATGAGAAATAATAAGAATAACCCTCAAATAAATTAATAGCTGTGTGTTGTTTGGTGGCGGCCACAGCTCCTGCTCATCAGCTGAAGCTGTCAGTCTCTGCTCACCGAGAGTAATTTTCTATTTTATAACAAAATGGCCAAAGAAAATAGAACACACAGAACTTTAAATGATCGGAAGCCTAAGCTGCAGAATCAAGCCTGGAGAAGCCTCTGATTTTCAGAAGTAAGGCTGGCTGTGCCCAGTCTCTTACTCTGTAACACATTGTACCAGCAGCTGGAGCACTGCTCTGGCCCCCCAGCCCCAGCAGCTTTGTAGCCAGCCTGGCAATGTGCCCCAGGGGAGCAGGGCACCCCTCCCACCATTCTCCCGGTGGTCCTTTTCCAGCTTTGCTATTTATTCAGTGCACAGTCTGCTTGTCTGTCTAGTCCTAATCATCATTTTCCTTGCTCATCTTCTAGTGATTCTTATGACCTGACATTCACCCTTTAATTTTTCTGTCAGGGTCTGAGTCAGGTTTTGTTTTGGTTTTTTGTCTCACCTTTCTCAATAATTTTTAGTTCTTCTTTCCTCAACTGGGGACTCCAAATGTCTCTTTTTCTCCCTTCCGTTAGGTCTACCTTTCTGTCTTGTTTCTCTCAGAACCTCCATGTGTTCTCTTGTTGGCTCCATCCCCCTGACAGCTTCCCATTTCCCAGCTCCTCATCCTGCCTCAATCTTTTTTAGCCCTCAGTCCTTGGCTTCCTCCTTTCATGACTAATAAGTGCCAGCATCAGACAGCCCAAGATCCTCAGACTCTGTGGATCCCACACGTTCAGGTGCTTCTCCCTGCTGCAGTAGATGGCTGAAGAAGAAGGACCGCAGCTCTCTGAGCAGGTGTAGCACAGTGTTAACCACTTCCAGGCTTTCCTGCCTGTTCCATCACTGCTGCAGAAGGTCTTTGTTGGTGATTTCATCACCAGTCCCCATAGCAGAGACAGCCAGGGGGGAGGATGAGGCTGCTGCTGCCAGTTTCTCGCTGTTTTGTTCATATTTGTTGTCATGTGCCTTGGACAATGTGATATTTGTGTGAGTTTGTTTTACTGCCTGTCACAGCCAGGGTTTAGAGCAGGAGCCCCCAGTGCAGGGGAGAGAGGAAAACCTGTCTTTGATCCCAGCAGCAACCAGCTGCAGAGTCTGGAAGTGTGAAATGTGGGAAGCAAAATGAAGCTGCGGTGTCCATGGACACAGGGATGGCAGGAAGCATTTCACCAGTGGTCACTGCACCTCCACGGGCTGTGTCTGTGCTGCTCAAACAGAATGTTCCTCTGTTCTCCTGAACACAGGCAAGCCAGAACATTCCTGCTGCCTGTCTGCCAGGAAAAGTGCAGGCCCTTTTCTTGCAAGACGAGGCCCATTTTTGTAGAATGATGGCCAGGTTATTTGGGGGGCGTTCTAAGGAAGAAAACCTGAATATTCAAGTAGGCAACACAGAAAAGATTAATAGTTGGTGGAATTTGTAGTGCATGGGGTGGATGTACAGATGGAAAATTGTCAAACAAAATTGGTAGACATGTAAATTAATATATTCTTTTGTCATTCAAATTCTTTTATCAGTTTTATTAATCTTTAGAAAAATGGCAGAGGAGCAGCTACATTGAAATTAATCTTTATTTACATCTTTAAAAATAGGACAAGTATTAAAAAATCCCTATGCAGAAAATAATAGAATGCTTACAAAATAAATATACATTTTTGCTTGGAATGATGATGAACAGATGCAGTATTTCAAACAGCTCTATTGCATATTTAGATCTCCTTTTAATATATTTCTAGGATAGAAGCGAAAGTTAAAATATTGAAAATACAAAGAATCTGTGTTTGTTTGTAAATAAAAAGGAAGTTGACGTTACTAGAATACAGAATAGTCGTGAATGGAAACCTTCGATTATAAGGCAGATTTGGCAGCTCATGTTTCTAAAAAGAATACTTGAAAGGAAAATATTATGTCTTTCATAAAATGAGATTAACACAGCTAATTCTTAATGCCCAAAAGTGAGATTGCCTTGCAAGATGTTAGATGTCAGGCAGTATAATTGCCTCATAACAGAGTTTTGAACAGTAACTTCCCCTAGTTATAGAGAGCCTCCTGAAGGACTCAAATGCAGCAGCAGTAATGCCATATTTTATTAATCTAAAATTATTCACCTAATGTTTGGGGACTGTATTTCAAATAGGAATTACATTTCAGACTTGGAGGAATAAAATGTATGTTCTCAGTTTTCCCCACCTTTTCTCATCTCTAAATGTTTGAAGGCAAGAGTTTGAAATGTTAAACTAAGGAGAGAGTTGAGTTGGCAGGGAACTGTGCTGATGGCCAGTGTTATCATATAATATTGCAGTCTGTAGCGTGACACTACCTCCAGGCACCTGGAATGTAGCATTATTTAAATGCACAATGTGATACAGCATCAGTTGTGTCACAGCTGCTGTGTAACTGCACTGACTGAAGTTGTTTGTGTGGAGCTGTGTATGTCTGTATATGCACATTTTTTGGTTAATTTGGTATTGTGCTGATTTTTGCTCGCATCCAAAAATTGCTGTTGACAGGTGATTGGGACAACCCCAGATACAGATCAAAATCTCAAATTGGTTCTCTCCCAGCTTAGTGGCTTTGTGAAAATCTTTTTTTGTGCAGTGCTGTGCTTTGCAAACTGATTCCTACATGTAGCTCTTCATAATTTCTTTCGTATTTGTGACCTTTTTTCATTACGTTAAATTTAACCTTCTTCCCATAACAAAATAAATGTTTGGTTCATCCAACAGTAACAGTTCGAATTTAGCTGACTGTGATAAGTAAATCTTGGGTAGGTCTTTTAACTGATCTGTGTGACTGGTTATTAGGTCACAGGTTGCATGAAACTATTTGGGTTTTTTTCACCAGGGCTAGAATAGGTGTAAGATTATTTAAATGAGCTTCGAAACCTTATAGTTCATCTGGCAAACTGCTGTAGGGCACTAAAAAATGTGAAGGGAAAAGGCAGGAAATTCTGAAAGCAATTAGAGAATCCATTTGACAGTTCTTTCAGCAGATAAAAAGCCAGCTTCTGTGAGAAAGGAAAGTATCTCCTGGCACTGGTTTGTGTCTTATGGACAGTTGTGTCATTAATATGAAAATGTTGGATGTAGGGGAATGTGTTGAGACACCTGCAGATTATTCAAAATTAAAATAAAATTACCAGGACTATAAATAAGACTATTTTTTGCCTTGAAATCTAGCAGTCAAACTTTTTTAAAATGGTTCAGTATTTTACTCTAAAATCTAGTTACTTGAGCCATCAATCCAGTGATCTGAATTTTTCCATATGCATATTCATGCGTGTGTTTACATATTTGTTTGTTTATTGCATCTGGTACTTGGGTAATGTGTAATTTCTATTTCTGCCTTTTGTCTGGGGGCCTCTCATATTACATTTAGATTGTATCCTTTATCATTCCAAATTGACATTTATGCTTTTACTGCTATTGTTTGCGTAGCTCCTCTCTGGTATGGATCAACAATTTGTTTTAATCTGTGTCACTTCTCTTATCTCCCCGCGCACAGAGCTGCAGTCACTCCGCTCTCGCGCGCGCCCACGGAGATTGTGTTCGCAGCAGCGCGGCGCTGCCCCCGCCCCAAAATCCCGGGAATCTTAATTGCTTTTCCAGTTCGTTTATAAGAGCGCAGAGACAACAGTATGTGCGAGACCAGCTTTGACAAAAGTAATGGTATGCCAGTGCCTATGAATAAATAAATCCCATTTACATAGAGGAATACTGTGGCAACAGAAGGGAAGTCGCAGAATGAAAGCTAATGATGGTTTAAAAACATTGTTCCTTGTTCTTAGCAGGGAGCTGAGTAAAGTCCAGAAAGCTGCAGAGCACGGGCTGCTCTACAGGTACTGCTCTCTTTGTAAACAATAGTTTTGGTTTTAATTTTCTCAGCTGACTGGCTTGAAAACTTTGCGGTATAAATGGGAATTAAACAAGAAATGTTTAAATTTCCAGCAGCCTCAGGAAGCTGTTATGCTTCCTGTGGATTCTTTGCTTTCTAATAATCATTTTAACAGTTTGTGTTCCATTCCTTCCCTCTATTCCTTCCCCTGTTCAGTTAAAAGCTGTGATGTCAAACAGTTTAGGAGGTAAGAAATAGTGGCATAATCTGTGTGTGGTGATAGATTTGGAGCTGTAAGCAAGGGCTGGAGTGAGTCAGTTTTACGCATTGAGTAATGAATCTCTCTCTGCTGGAAAGAGGAATAATGAGGGCAATCAGAATAGGCTGGCAGAGAGCAGGCGTGGAAACAGGCTCTGCAGTTCTCAATAGATCAATTTAGGTGTGGAGGCTGATAATGGGAATCTAATAAAATAATCAGAGGTGAGCAGGGATGTAGAAATGAGATAGCTGGGGCACCTGCCCGCTCCCTTTTCCTGTCTACGAACCAACGCCTGTGACCCCGTACAGAGCCTTCAGTACCTCAGTGACCCTTCTGTTGTGCTTGGGGTAAATTCCCTGCACCACGAGTTCACCATTTGTTACAAATTCTGATGAGGGCACACTCTGCCTTCTCAGGAGGGAAACAAGCTGCACCTTGCAGAAGAGCATGGCGTGGGAGGAAAAAGCTGTTTGCATTCCTGTATATCCCAGGATAAATGCCAACTGATTAGAAGGTGACAGTCACCAGCTTGGGAGGAGAAGTACTGATGGATATGTTTAGGAAGGAAGAAATCTGTGTCAAAATTCGAAGGAGTAATTGGAGAAATGTCATAAGGAAGTGCAGCGTGCATTTAAACTGTTTATTGAGTTCCTGATGATAGCAGTGATATATATATATATGCGCATATATATATATATAGATATGTAAAGACAAACAAAGATAATAATCACCTGCCGTGTTCAGGTCTGGAAACTCTACCATCGTGAAACATCAAAGCAAGCGAATACATTTTGTGTGTTTCTTTCAGCAGTGTGTCTCAGTGACAGTCTTTCCACTTCCATCTCCTTCCCTTGTTTTCTTTTCTTTACTCATGTAACCATTATTGTTGGTTTTACTTCAAGAAAATAAATACAGTTTTGGGGAGTACATGACGTTTAAAAAGAAAACCAGAAAGGAAATAGATTGTCCTTTTTCAGAGGTGTCCTGCTCTGTGGGGTGCGAGTGAAGGCAGCCCAGCAGTGTGCCTGTGCAGGCCTGACAGCAGACAGATAATTCAGGGACCACAAATAAATGATAAGCTATTTCTAGCTCTTATGAATCGGGAGATCCTTTTTTCTTTCCCACATCCCCCATAAAAACTGAGGCAGACAGCATGCCTGTCTCTTCCAGCCTTCTCAAATGTGAATAAACAATGCCTGTAGCACTGTAGCTCTTTAATTTTTGATCTTGAGAAGCTTTAATCTGTTTTTACTATGTTGTGTCTCCTTGACCAGCAGCTTTGCTTGCAGTGCACTGAGCTTCTAATTGCTTGGAGTTAAAAAAATCAGATGTGTAAACTAATAATATCTGAAAAACAAATGTGTTACAGTTGTTTGTGAACTGGTTAGTATGAGCCTTGTGAACTACCAAGAAATGGGAGCAGAAGAGTATTGTCTCTTTTGCTGAAAAATTATGAAATGTTAGAAAATTGAAGACAATGTATTATTGTTTATCATTTATAACAGTAATATCAGTACTTAGGCTGTGCCTAAGTGATGCCTTTGTTATTATTTTGCTCTGATGATGCTGCAGTTCATTTGAGCAATATCCAGCCATAACTAGCTTGACTCACAAGTGAAAACAAAAATTTATATAATGCACAGTTGCTGGATTGAACAGGAAGCTGCACCTTCTTTTAGTTTATGTCCAGCTATAAACTGTGCTTAGAATGTGGACACAGGACCCCTGCATTTGGGGATGGAGATACCTCATTCCCTTGGACAACTTAGGAATCCTTTGGGGTGAACCAGGGGGAAACTCAGCTACCAGATGCCTCCACTCACTGCAGAGCTCAGAGTGTCCCAGGCTGGCCTGTGCCCTCTCCCCTGGGCACTGGCTCTTGACCATACTGCCCACATGGGAGAAGCCACGGGAGTGTGGTGGGTGCTGTCAGACACAGCTTCTGAGAAATGCTGCCGAGGCACACAGCTGGAAAGCATCCAGGCAGGAATCTGATCCCTGCACAGTAAGTGTGCACACAGCCTTTTTGAAACAGCTCTTCACACTTAGGAAATTACACATTGGGCTTGATCAACAGGTTACTGTAAGCTGGTGTTTGGGTTTCCCACACGATTGTGAATACATGCCAGTAGAGGAGTGTGTTTCTGTGTGTTTTGGCAGCGTGGGTGATCTCCCAAGAGAAACGCTGGGCCGTGACTGCTGGAAGAACAGCTGTCCTGAGCAGGAGCAGTGTACCTGAGTGTCAGGTCTGAAACCACTGATTGTACTCATGGCTGTGTCTGGGGAGTCAATCACAAGCCACCTCTTGGCTGCCTGACCCTTTGGGCAGGTTTCTTTCCTTTATTAGTCCAAGGCATATAAAAATATGGCCAAATTCTGTGCTTGTCATCCGGTGCTGACATTACAGTAAGTGCCTGTTCCCTGCTGCCTTAGTCAGATGTAAACATGTGTCTTGCTAAAATTCCAGTGAAATAATTCATTGAAGAGATTATTGACTGATTTTGAAACACTGACTTCACTCAGCTGAGACTTGAGCAACAAATACGTGTGTCTGCACACCTTGTAGTTTTTTCAATTCTTAGTTTTCTAACAGAATAAGATTTCTTACCTGAGTCCACATTGAGACAGAGGACAAACTCCTCAGGGGCATAGTCAATAAAGAAATGCTGGGATTGTGTTCTGTAAGGCCCAATTGCAAATGCAGAGCTCTAGGAGTTTTGGGAAATACATTTGTCCCTGCGTCCCTGGATCCCAGCAGCCAGGGTGTGTGTTAGGGTCCTTATGAGTTCTGTGTTTCCTCTGCTCCCAGAGAGCACAGCTCAGCTCTGTCTGCAGGGAGGACACTGGGGGGTTCCCAGGCTAAATGCTAAACTGAGTTTACAGACAACAGTTGTGTTTAGTGGCCACTTTAAACCTTTTCTGCTGGTTTCACAAGGCTAAGCAGGAATGAGGCAGGATGGATGTGGGATAACACAGAGCACCTTTCAGCCACTGTGCATGAATGACACTGTGTTTCCCAGCTTGGCTTGTTTCTGATGTTTGCACAAGGTGTGTTGTAAGTGAGCCCCTGGCTGTCTTTCTCTTCTGTAATAGGATGCAGCACTTGATGTCATAGCTTAGCAGATTTGCTGCATTTTTATTTTCCTCCATTGTTATACATTTAGAATGTGATCCTGGAATATTCACTGCATTACGCGTTTTTCCTTGGTCTGCTCACAAAAATTCATCCTTCCACACCTTTTTCTTCTTGATGTTCATTTAAGTAATCAGCATTTAGTAGAAGATTTTTAAGTTGCTCTTGCATTTGTCAACACTGAATGGCATCTTCTGTCCCACCACCTGTTACATAGATCTGCTTGCCTTTGAAGGACTGCCGAGTGGATTGTATTTTAATTATTTTATATTTTCCCAGTTTTAAAGACCTTTTGTTAAGTACTCTTTACTAGACTTTTTCCATTCCTTAGACATTTTCCATATAAAAATGTTGCATTCACTGTCGGAGTAGTACCTTTTTCCTTAACAACTGTCTATTCCTATTGTAAATTCCTGATCTACATGTTTGAATCTAATTTTGGTTGGTATTACAACTCTTGTATCAATACAGAAGAGCTCCTTGATCTCCAAAATACCTACTTTTTCATTTTTTATATGCTAATGCATGTAATATAGCTCTGCCCTGTGGTACTGTAGTGGTTTTTAATTAAGCAATCCTTAATTCTTATTCTTTGAGCAGCTTAGCCATCTTGTTCTCAAACTTGCTCAATATTCTTGGTTTTTAGATTGTGTAGGCCTTTGACATCCTTCTCAAATTGGCAGTGCTATGCCTGCTGTGTTCTATGCTCTAGCTTAGTGTTTGATGTCTCTTGAATTTGTCTTTGTTTCTGCTACTATAAAAAAAAAGGTGGATTTCTAAGTATTAGTGTTTAGGAATTCAAATAATACAATGCCTAATATTTTCTGAAAGTGTTAGCGTCTGGTGGCTTTCCTGTTTCCCTGTCTCCCTGCTAAGGGAGAAGAAGCATTTGAACAAGTCATTGAAGTTAGTGATTGCAGTTGTCACATTACTTGATCATGGCATTGTTTCCTTATGATTAAATTCATTGGCTTGCTCATGCCTGTCAAATATATGAATTTACAAACCCTGTATTTCTTGGCCTTCTAATATAAAACCTGATTTGGAACCTGGAGTCCCTACTGGATGTATTTTTCACAATATTTAACCTGATTTATTTGTGATGTGGAACAATCTCGTGCTGTTCCTTGCATGTTTGACCTGTCATTTAGAACTGCAGTATCGCCAGCACAAACAAAACCTGATATTAACTCTTAGACCATGAAATATTTCTGTTGTTCCAGTCTACAATTTCTTTTCATAATGAAGCAAGGGCAGTAACAAACCAGAGAAGAGATTGCATTCTCAGTTTGACACCAGCAGCTGCATCAGACTCTTTGCTTAAGTTTGCATTTTCTTTAACCAGTGAAGCCATACCTTGAAATACAGTTAGGTAAATTTAATTATTTTTGCTTGCTTCCTGTAATATTTCCAGATATGTGAAAATGAATCACAATGGGGTTTTTCATCTGCTTTCCTAAAATCTATAAAGTTTATAATGGGTAGATATTGCTTTATTGCATTACACAATTTATTATCCTCCGTTCACACTGTAAGTCCTTTTATTTCTTTCATTTTGACTTGAAAAGCTCTGCCTAGGTTGAATTATTTTATTTAAACCTTACATTTTTGCCTTCATCACAGTTATGATTAATTCTTTGTTCCCATTAAGAAGTTTGGCTTGTAAACAGCTTGATTGACACCACCCATTTTGGGTGACAGAGGGACATGTGGAAACACAGTCCCATCCAGGGAATCCTGTTTGGGATTGGATGCAGCTCAGAAAGCTCAAAAAGCAGTAAAACTGCAGGGGCATGAAGCACTGGGCATGCAGAGTGCTGCAGTGAGTAGGATAGAAGTCCCAAACACTCCTTACAGCTGCCATGGACTGAATGTGAAACAACACTCAAATGTCTTGAAGGAAAAATAGAAGATCCATATGTGCAGCCTCTGTAGGAAGGTAACTTCTGGAGAGAAGAGGGGAGAAGAAATGCATTTTTACCATAGGGAATCTTTTCTGTATAATGCCATGCAAAAAAACCAAACCTGCAAGGAATCTTACAGCCTAGGGAGTGGAGTTCTCATTGGTGGGAGCACATGCCCCTGGAATTGGGAACACAGGTTGCACATTGGGAAAGGAGGAAGCCAAGCAAATATTGTTAATCCTCATCAGAAACCTGCAGTCATGGTCAGGTAAAATACTGAAGGCAGATGTGCTATTCATAGTTTGCCCCATTGATGCAGTTTTTGCATTCAATTCTCAAGAAAATTTCTTTTACTACCCAATTAGTTTTTATTTTATTTCTAGTGAAGATTTGTAATATTAATTACCAACATAAAAACAAAGATGCAGTGCACTGAAACAAATGG
Source organism: Falcunculus frontatus (assembly GCA_013398115.1). Classification (NCBI taxonomy): domain Eukaryota; kingdom Metazoa; phylum Chordata; class Aves; order Passeriformes; genus Falcunculus; species Falcunculus frontatus. Next base: position 1,113,260 of record VZRV01007706.1, read on the forward strand.
ATGTGTTTTTATGCTTAGATTAAAACATTATTTTTAATTTTTTACAGTGAAATCTCCTTGCTGTCACACTGGTCTTAACAGGGTTATCAACTAAGTTCTTAGAAGAAAACACAAAAGTATATTATCTTCTAGCTGTGGTGTAATCCACCACTAGCTACCCAAATATTGCTGCATTTATACCGTATCATGTACTTATCAAACATCTACATGACTCCTTAACTATTTCCAAAACAAAAGAGTCATTATTTACCCACTGTGAAAATAGCCTTGTGTTAGTGGTATTAGAAATCATTAGCTCTATTAAGTCCGTTATCAGCTCTGCTAGCAGCTGGAAATATCCTGCAGCTCAGGAGGGCTCCAAAATGTTCCCCACTCATTATATTCTAGATCACTTTGTTTTCTTGTGTGCTGGAAACAGATTATAATCACATTCAGCCACAGGCAAAAATGGAAGCTGACAACAGTGGTAGAAAAAAAATTTATGAAACTTTTCATTGCTTGGGGCAGTATTTTGAACATGATAGCAGTGTTGTCCCTTAGATAGTGAACAGTTCAGCTATGTCTTTCTATCATGTTGGTGTTCTGTGTCTCAAAATGACAATTATCACACCATAAATACAGCCCAAAGCATTACAGATGTCTATAAGCAGAATCCATATTAATTGTTAATGCATAAAAAAGAGACAGCTCAGTTTGTTAGCTTAGGAAATAACAGTCTGGGTTTTTATGAGTATAGAATAACATATAGAAATATTGATTTTGTCTTTTCATTGGTTGCTTTAAATAGGATTGACTCAAAACATGGTATCTAGAAGTGTTTGGGGTTAAAATAATTCCTTTATTAGTCTTTGCTCCTTTGGGTGAAGCTCACCCTCCAAACAGTATGTATTAAGTAGCAGAATTTAAATAATTTCTTTAACATGGCTTAAGGTCGTGGATTTGGGTTTTTTCCCTTAATAGAAACATTGTTTGCAAAAACTGTTCCTTCTTAAGAAAGAAAAAGAATTTACTTTGGCAAAAGCTACAGTGGTGAAAGAATAATGATGTCTCCATGAAACGATCTTCTTAATTTGCTGTTTTATAGGTGCATAGCTGTGGACTCCCTATTTTCTAAACCCCCTGAAACAGTACTGAGGTTTAAGAAGGACATGTCTTTGGACTTTGCACTAATGTCTCTGAACTGGGAAACAAGCTGGTATTACTGGGACTGAGGGGAAGGTGTGTGTAAAGCAAACTGCTGCTCATCTGTAGCACTAATCAAAAAGGAATGGATTTGTATCTATAATTACAGATATAGGTGTGTCTGCAGTATTGGAGCTGGCTCTGTGTGATACAGCTCCCTAGGCGTGCCTGAAGTGGGAAGCAGAGTTTACCCTGCTCAATATTGTATTCCTCCTGCCCGTGCAATTCCCTTGTCCTGTCCTTCACAGCTCTCCTGGTTGTTTCCCTCTCTTTTAATTTAGCCTAAATCTTGCCTAAAGAGAAATGCAACTGTCTTGGAACTCTGCACCTTTTTATTTCCTTCTTTTCCGGCTCTCCTGGTCTGCCTCATGGTTGTGTCCCTTTGTAGCTCCCTCTCACCTGAGGAAGGTGCAGCCAGTGGATCCTGCAGTGCTTTGGCCACCCCCTTCCTCTCCCCCTGGCCACATTCCTACTAACTCCTCTTCCCTCCCTGTGCTGGCTCTGGGCTGCCAGGGCCCATGCTGTCCTGGGGCAGGGCTGTACCTGCCCCAACAGCCCAATCTGGCTCCACCAAGAGCCCCATGCAGGATTATTTGCTTCACCTGCTCATCATTTGTTCCTATTTTTGTACATCTGTATCCTGTGTATAGCTGAATACCCAGTACCTGTGAATGTCCAGATACCTCTGTGTACCTAATAAATTTTAATGTGACAGGTATGAATTCCATCACTTCAGAAATTCTATTTTAGCTATGCTCCCCTTTTTTTGATCAACTGAGGTAAATTCGTATAGGTCCAAATCAAATTGAATCTGTAACTCTCCCTGCTGTTCATGTGAAGAGCTGAAATCTGCATCACTTGAGTTTCTGTCTGAGCATCATCTGAAGTATTTATAACCAAGGCTCTAAAAATGTTACAAAGATAGTAGCATGCCATTTCTTTTTATGCAAAACCCACTTTGGTATGACATATCTGGAGCAGAGAAAAGGCTAACATGCTTATTTTGCCAGCTAACCTAAGTGAACAAATAGGTACAGAAAGATTGGAGTGGGAATTGTTATATTTTATGTGATGAATCAGGTTTTGAAGCAGGCTGAGAGTAATTTGGTATTGTGCAGAGATGTCAGAATTCCTGCCAGTTATGCAAGATGTTTGAATCAGTGCAAGAATTGGAGTAACAATTTCAAGCAGAATTATTTGATTAAGAAGCAACCTGTTTTGTCTTTCTGCTGTAAAGATACTTCACACACATGGGGAAATATGGGAAAGAGGATGGCATTAAGGGAGGAAAATTCCTATCAATTTTTTAACTAAGTAGGAAGTAAGTTTGTCCAAAATTAAGATGGAACATCTGATTTTGTGTTTCTGTGTCACAAAAAATTTATGGACCTTAATGTTATTTGAAAAAGTTTCTCAAACATCTAGAACAAGGCATGCCAGCGAGTGGGGATTTCATATTGCAGCAGATACTACAGAAATGTTTGGGGTCTTTTTTTTGCTGTAGACATGTTTTAAGGATACTATCTTTAAAGAACACAGATCATACTTGGCACTAATTATGTATTTCAGCAGTGTAATTATGAGAGGTCCTTTGTGTTGCTGTGGGTGAGAGCTGGTTTGTCAGTGGTTGTTTCTTGCATGACCCAGGTGTTTAAGGTGGGTCATCTTGGAGGCTGGATTGTAAGAATTGAGGAGCCATGGGGCAAATCTCCTGAACTATTGGTGGCAGGACAGGGAAAGAATTAAAAACCACAATAGGAAGTATGAGAAAAAACACAGGCTTAAAAAACCCCACAGTCCTAAAAATAGTAGGTAGGAGAAAGAGAGGGGTGAGAAGGAAAGGAGCAATGGTATTTCATGAAGAGTTTTTCAGACCCCTTCAGAGCTCTGGCCCTGCACCAGCGTGTTGGAGCAGAGCCTACTTTCTTTGCTCGTGCTGGTTCAACATCATAAAAAACATTGCACCAAAGTGCTTTCTTTCTCTTCCCTTTCTTATTCCCTCTCCTTTTCTCCACCTCTGAAAGACTTTCTATGTCTCTAACATGATACTGTTCCTTTTTTAGCAACTGCACCATCACAGCCTCAAAGGTGGAATATCCCTTCCTGCCCACAGGTGGTTGTTGCCCACTGTGCAGATGGACAGTGCTCATGTTCAGCACATCCACAGGACCTGCTTCTGCTCAGGAAACCTCCCAGTATGCACTGACCCAGTGCCCCTTCAGGGTCTGCAGCTTTGCTGTTTGATAAACAAGGGATCTGAGGCAGGAGCACAGGGTGACTCAGTGACCTGGACACCATCCTCACCACTGAGCTCTGTGCTCAGCTGTTGGCTTATTCGGTACAAATAACATCTTTTCTTGAGTTTTAAGCTAATTTCTTTGTAGTTGGGTGCATCAACACAAAGTTGCCAGAGGCTGAGGCAGCTTCCATGTCATGTTGTGGCTCCAAAGTACGATAAAGTCACATCAGCTCCTTGCCAGGAGCAGAGGGGTGCAGCTTGCACCAGCCACACGCTGCTACCCAGAGTACACCACCTTGCTCTTCACATCAGCCTGTCTTTGTCACTTGCTCCTAAATTTGACTCTGAGGCTGCTTTAGCAGCAGGTTCCCTCTGTTCCAAGGGTATTTCGCTGCCAAAACATACTTTTAATGAGAAGACCAGCTGTTCTCCCTCAGGACCAAGCTTCCACTTGCTCCTTAGTTTGCTTCTTAATTGTCTTATCACTGATGAATAATTTAATAATTTTTCTTGAGTATTTCATAAATCTAGAGTTTTGTGGAGTCTCCGTTAATAAAAACATAATGTACGGCAACAGAGAGTTGGTTCTGTTCCCTTCCCCTCGTGGCACAGCTTGTCATATTTCCCTGAGCAGTATCAAACAATATGCAACTAAATTGAAATAGTGAAACTGGATCAAGATGTCTGTCAGCATTCTACACTGATGTGCAGTTTGGGTTTTATTCCAGACTATTTTATGATGCAGAAAATATGCATAGATCAGTCTTCAAGCTTTAAGGATGACTGGCTTTCATGCCCTGTAGAGGCTGGTTTTTCCTCTTGCATTTCTGTTAAAATATACTAATTGGACATTAGCTTAAAAATCTAAATCTCCCCAATGGGCAGGACTTGTGTTATGTATCATTTGGAAAAATCTCTGATCAGCTGTGTGAGGTTTGTTTGGAGGTTTTTGTTGTTGTTTTTAACAGCTGTAAGAGGTCTGGCAGAACAAAACTGCATTTCTAGATCTTCATCCAGTGTAGAAACTGCCTCATTTGTTTGTGCTGAGACGTGTTATTGAAATATTCTGCTTTAAAAAAATAAACAAAGACCCAAACCAAACCTGTTTGAAACAGTAGTTAAACACGGGACACTTTCTGTCAGCACCTACTGGAATTAATTTTCACATGTTTTAGTTTGTTGTGACTGAAGAAATGTGTCAGATGAACACATGGAAGAAGAAAAAGACCAGGGTGAAACCAGTGGACCCGGGTTTGGTCACACAATTCCATATGAGTTCTTTGCTTTGTGTTTCAGTTTGTCATGTAAAAGTCCGATTACATCTTTACCTTATTGGGCTTTGTTTGTGAAATGCATTAAAAGAACACAGAGTAGATACTGTGGAGAACACTTAAGTGTTACCACTAGCGCTGCTTTGTGGTTGTTGGTATTGATAATTTCCATGTATGTGACGTTGACTGCAATCACTTTTGAGAGATAAAAACACCACAGGCAACGTTGCCAGAGTACAACATTATTTGGTTTAAGATCCCTTTCTATATCATGTTTAACTGTTAAAGGCAGTCTCCTCTGCTTTCCCATGTTTGTGAATCTTTCTCTCAGAGACATTCATCTGAAATAAAGTCTTTTCTGTGTGGATGTTCATATTCCTTTATAGCTATGTATAAGAAAACCCTAATTTTAAAGAGTTGTGTTAAAAAATGATACTTATTCCTGATCCAGGTGCCATGTACATGTACCCACCTTCTGATAACCTTCTGAAAGTGTAGTTTGATTTTTTTGTTATCAGAATAAATTCCTCCATCAGTGAAATTGTCTGAGTTGATAAAAGAGTGTAAATTAAAATCTTTCACACATAACAGATGCAAGAAAATTACTAAAAATGAATGGCTATCTTAATTTTTTTTTTTTTTTTTTTTTGGTAAGGTAACTGTTGTTGGTGTGGAGAGTCAAAACTACCTAACAGCAATAATTTAATCAGATTTATTTTTTAAGTAATTTGGTTTTCGTTCTTTCTATCCCAAGTATGGACACCTAGTAAGTATCCCTCTAATTAGAACTATAGATATCTGTAATTTACTGGTGACAATATAACAAAAAATCACTTTAAACATTACACATGTTTAGGAGAAACCTAATTCTCTTTGCTTTGGAATTTCTTAAGCTTGACAACACATCTGTTCCTGGATGTTCCTCTGAAAATGTGGTTCATAGAAGGTCCGTGAAGAAAAGTCTTGATGTACTCAGTGTGTCTCTCTAGAAGACTTAACACAGATCTTTCTTGCATATTACTTTGGAAATAGGAGGACTGTGTGCTGTCATTCTGTATCCTAGTTGTGATATCAAATTAAAATAATCTAATTGGATTTTTCAAATATAGAATTGCAATTTAATATCTGCTGTATTAGAAGTGTTGACAAATTAATGCAAATAGGCTCGTTTTTCTAGTGGGCTCATGAGAGGTGGAAACAAGGACTGGTTCATAAGACTCCTTCAAAGTGTGGGGAGGGGAAGACTCTTGATCCAGGTGTATCAGACTAATCCAAATTTACTGCCCCACACAGTCCAAACATTCCATGTGTAGACCAGGGTGTCCAAGAGCCTCTACTCTCATCTGCTGATAGTTCCTTGCTGATCTGCATGTGGGTTATACATGTAACACATACGATTGTCAAAAGTTTTGTTCCTCTGTGGAAGAAGCTTCTGCAAGAGCTCTTAGGACAGGTTTATTTAGTCTTTTCCCCCTTCTCTTCTGCTGCCTCTTTCCTTGCCACCATGTCTCGAAGAAGTCGAATTGTCTGACTGATTTCAGAACGCTCATCTTTTCTCCTCTGCCATGATTTCACAAGCCAACTTCAGTATCAAAAACTTTTGTTCCTTGGTCTGTGGGTTTGCTCAAATTCATCTATTACATTAAGGCTTTACCTGCCCTGAACCCTTTCTGTCCAAGGGATTCCAGCAATCCACACTTACAGTAAAGCAGAGATTCCAGGCACAGGTTTTGATTGCTTCACATCATTAGAAAAAGCTGCTAGCAACTTTTGCAGGGTGACAGAGGTTTTACCCAAATTGCAATCTTGATATTTAACTACTCTCTAGTCTCCTATGACTTTACTTGGATAAAATATTGTGGTCATCTTTTCCCATTTTTAAATTCTTCTTTAGTATTGCCACTGACATTATTATCAATACAGCATGGCACTTGAGAGGTGGTTTTTTTTGCTTTCTTTTCATGGTATTCAACACCACTTAGTTCTGTGGCAGCCTCAGATATTCTGAAGGAAGAAACAGTATATAATGCAATTATGATAGCTGTTTTTATACTTTATGTAGGAAATGGAATCTGTTCTCTCATTTCTCGATTAATACCATATTTCTGTGGCTTTTTACTTGAGTGGCTTTTACTTTGTGTTGCTGGGCTCAGAAAAATAAAACCATGGCCTTGAGACAAAGCAGGCCTGTAAAGCTGGTGTTGGTGTGAGTAGCTGGGGTGAGGCTGTGCTTTCAGAAATGTATTCAGTGCAGGTGATGGGTAGGGCTGTGCCATTCACTCTCCCCTTGACACTGCGAGCAAGCAGCATTGCTGAAAGGCATTACAGTTCCCTGCCTTCTGTTTGTTCTGGTAATGTGGGAACGCTTCAGTGTTTGGTATCTGCCAGGATGATTACACAGTCTCTTCAGGCTGGGAATTCGATTGCCTTCCCCATGCTGGCGAGGGAAGAGTGATGCATATTTAAAGTGGCAGCCCAGAGCACGGCTGCAGTGTGATGGTGCTGTGGGAGCTGGGCAGAGGGTGTCAGGCAGGAAAACAGCACAGTCCCAGGAGATGAGTAGTGATGGTGCTTCCTATTTCACTACTTGTAAGTGATTAGACAGGTTTATTTAATTGGGAAAAAAAATGGGAAAGATCCATAGCCTTGTTCTGAGAGTCTGTTCAAGCTCACATAATAGAGAATTGCATGGAGGTTTAATGTCTTGGTGAGGATTAAGTCTCTGCAAGATGTTAGTAACGCTATTTAGAGAAGACAACACTTGATCTTTTCCACTTAGACAAAGTTTTCAGTGGGCTGTTTCCTTTCTGCTGTGCTACAGTGAGTTTCTCAGCTTGCAGTAAATTTTTCCATGGTAAATGCAGTAGTAGTAAGTATTTGCTGCAGTGCTATCGAGGGGATTGCTGGCCAGCACGAGCCCCGTGGGTGCCTCATCACGCTGGTGTTGCTGAGTTAATTTTCTGGTCTCCAAGCAGACTGAGAGCCAGCTGCAGTCAGGGCTGTTTGGCTGCAGGGATGGAGCTGTTCCTGAGGCAGCACTCCCAGTGGCTCTGTGTGGGACCAGTTCCCAAACCAGCACTGACCTTCCCCACGCTGGGCTGGCCTCAGCTCGGCTGCATGGACGGCTCCCTGTGCCCTGCATGGAGTCCTGCATCCCTGGGCATCCCTGACAGCATCCCTTGGGGCTTGGCTTTCCCTGAGCTCTGCTGCAGCCAGGGCCAAGGAGAGTTGGCACTGAGGCTGTGGGTGGTGGGAACTGGGATCAACCCCTGGAGAGAGTCACGTCAGACATTGTACTTTGAGAAGCTCCCAGTGAGAGAGGCCCATCATTCTCACAGCTGAAATCATCTCATATTGATTCTTCTGTTTTACCATGTGTGACTGAGGGGTTACAGTCGGTTTTTAGTTGTTTGTTGTCTTTTTTTTTTGCCCGTCACACACAAAAAAACTCTATTTAAAGAACTGTACAAGATTTGCTGGGTTAACATGCTGAGTGAAACTGTGTGAGGGCTTTCATACACCACTTTATGATAACTGTATTTTTATTCATTAACCCGTGGTTTCATCTGAGTAACAGAACCTTTTACTTGTAATAGCTGAAGGTAACATCTCTGGTACCTTGAAAAGTCAGGAAACTTCAACAGGACTTCTTATCGGAATGGTTTGTGACTTTCTTTTTTTAGTCCAATAACAACCAATAAAGAATTCAAACGAAATCTCACTGCCTGTGAAAGAAATGCCAGTCATGTAGTATTGCAGCTTGCAGTACCCTGGAGGCAGACAAATCCTTGTTTCTGTCTTGTACTTGCTTGTATCTTGCCTGCTTTTAAAAAGAGAAATAACCCACTGAAATGCCTGATCCAGTGCAACATGTACATTTCATTATATTTGCTTTTCTTTACTCTAGAATTATGCAACATTCCTCTTACTTTTTCCATATATTCTACACAAATTATTTTTACCTGTTCTACATGTTGGGAAACAGATGGTCCAGGTAGTAAATAACTGGTTTCCCAGGAGCTATGAAATTGAATTCTCCCAGGTAGCTCCTCCAGGAACCTTATATTTACTGGTATATGTCAGTGAGCCTTCATGTTAATGATGCTTATATATCAGTGTTTATTTCCATCATTTGATTATCAGTTGGTTCAGCCTAAAAGTAAAACTGTTTTTAATTATTATGTTCATGCTTTTTTGGGGCCAAAGGGGTTATATTGTAAGTATTTTTGGAAAAAATATGCTCAAACCCTGAAAACCTATTGAAGAACATTGTAGTAAGATAGAACTTTTTTTTTTCCTTTTAGACTAGAGAAATATTGTATTTTTGTTGATCCTGCTGTTGAACTGGAAAAAAAATCTAGATTGGTGTGCACTGTGCATTATGGTGAGTTGTCCTAAGGCCAGTAGTATAAGATGGAATAAGAAGAAAATTCACAAGTTGAAAAAAGTTAGTGCTGCTGGGAAGAGATGATAATACTGCCTAGAAACAGAAAAATTATGTGATGCTGAAAGCCTTGTTCAGTATATTTAGTTTCATCAGTAGTTCAGCTGCCAAACTTCTCAGTGGTGCAACTTGACCTTACAGAGTCTTCAAACAACAGCAAAATTCAAAATCATTACTCTGCTGATAGACCATTCCTTCTCTTAAAGATCTGCAGCACCTGGAAGGCTGATTTATTAAAAAGCTCCGTTTCCTATTACATCTTCTCTCTGACACCATTACTTTAGTAATTTATTTTGAGAGACTCTTTCTGGTATAAATTTTTTAGGAGGTTGGGTTTAACAAAAAAAAGTTTTTTGGACGATGTGTAATATATTCTGTGACGCTTCTGAAATAATCAAGGTGGTGCATTGCATTAAAGCACCCATGACTGGCATTTCTTTTGTCCCTTAGAAACCAAATGTGTTCCAGCTCACTGGGTGATGCTGCCCTAACAGCAGATGCTAAGTGCTGCTCTAACAGCTTCAGGGATGACTTTCTATTGCACCTGACTCCAGACTCACAATGAATTGGAAATTATGGCACAGTTACTCTTATGGCACCATGAAAATTATCAGGCTCCCCCACAGACCATCCAGAGAAGCAGCAGTTTTCAGGCTGTAATCCTATCAGGAAAATGTTACCAGGTTTCACTGCTGGCCTAAATATCTCTGTTCAGAAATTTCTGTCTGTTGTTCAGAAAAATCTGTGTCTTCATTTTAACTTTGGTGTGATTCCCAGTGCTTCAAATTGTGTGAGCTTAGGCAAGAATTTGTCTGAGTCTTTAGACAGGGTCCAGCTCTTTCCCATTCTGCAGAACCAAGTCTAGAGAACGTTTACCTTTCTGCACTAAAATGTTCCATGGTAATTATGACAGTAATAATGAAATTCTTTGCTTAGAAATATACATGGCTGCTTTTCTTTTTAGTTCTTCTTACATCAGTGCCTTCTTCAAACAATTGTCATGTACCTGAGCTGAGGAAGATAAATACATCCTTAAACTCTCTGAAATATGTTTTATATTTATATCAGTACTGGGAAACTATATTAAAAGATTGATTGATTGAAAAAGATGTGAGATGATTGTTTTTCAATTAGAAGGAAGAAAACTCGAACTTGTCTGTGACTCATTTTTGCAACAGGCAAAATTTGAAATAGTGTGCTTACCTTTTCACGTATCTATAACATACACAAATATACATATATAAAAATGCCACAGGACACTGAGTCTGTATAAAGCATTATTATCCAAGTGATGTGATTTGCCATTGACCAGACATTATTTTATGCAGCCTGTGCACCTCATGCAATGTGACAATGAATATTTAAGTGATGTGTTTCAACAGATATAATTAGTACATGGTGTCTCAGACAATACTATTTTGTAGGGCAGCGAGTTTTAACCTATTTGCAGGTGATCCTCACTTGAGAGAAGTGGTCATGGGACTGTAATCCCTTAGGTTTGACTCCTGGTGAAGGGTCCAACTTTGCTCGTATGACTATGCGCACTGGATATTGTGGGTAAGCAATGAGGTATTTTTTCTTTGTTTTTTGGGGGGTTTTTGGTTGGTTGGTTGGTTGGTTGGTTTTTGTTTGGTTTTGTTTATTTTTTTGCCACAGCAACATTTAATTTTCTACTGTAATATTGTGCTGGGGACATGGCTGCAATGCACTGGCAGACTCTGATAAGTGACTTACCGTTTCATATCACACATTTACTGAATTTTCAGTTTGAAATGTACAGTCTGGGATGACAGCCAGTCATTCAACCTATTCTTGCCTCAAAGAGTGTAAAAAACAGGCAGACAAAGGGAGGAACACCTGGCAAATGTCTTGGGTTTAAAACAACAAGAGAGAGAGGTAATGGTATCCATGGTTAGGAGTGAGATAACTTTCTTCTTTACAGCATGTGTTGAAAACATTTTCAGAACATTGAGATGCCATTTAGCTACAGCCTTGCACAAAATAATGTAGAGAATTAAGCAAACAAACAGGAGAACTGAAGCAGAGCCAGCAGAAAGCCCAGTCTGTGTTGCTGGGCAGGTGCCCTGGTCCCACCCTAAGCTTACTGAGGGCTGCAGTGCCAGGCTGGAGGCTGATGCTGGAGACAGCAGCTCCTGTGACACTGTCACACTCCTGGGCGTTCCAGTGCTTTCTGTTCTCCCTGACTCAGAGTAATGTGAGCTGCCTTTGAAGATGAATTTAGCTTGGAAGGTGGCCCTGTGGTTCTGTGAAACACCCGTTAGTCATTGTGATGGCAGATGATGTGGTTTCCTTGAGAAAACAGTGGGGCAGAGGTATTTGAATAGAGAACCAGGGGTGCTGCAGTCAAGGTTTCTAATGCTGGCTGACAAGGGTTGTCTATGGGCTTTTTAATTATTTTCTTTCAATGCATCAGCTTTGGTTTTGGGGTTTTTTTTGGTTTGTGGTTTTTTGTTTTTTGGTTTTTTTTTTTGTTCAGTATTTGTATTGTTTAAAGCATAAGGAAATGGTTGCGTCATTGTTCATTTCAGGAAAATAATACATGTCTGGGTTTTTTCTTTTAGTTCTTTTGTGAAAAAGAATGATGAGGAGGTGTTTATGTCTCTTTAGCATTTAATAATGTCACGGAGGATAATTCAGCACAACTGAGATACAATCTCCATTACTTTTTTGAGGTAGTATTGACAAAGAACTGGGATGCAGGGAAGCGATTGCTTTGCTTAGATTAGGGATGCTGCCTTTTCTGCTTTGTATTTCATCTCTGAGGTGGGAGATTAACTTGTTCTCCTCAGATCATTTTGCTGCTTGGATTTAGTGCATGTGTTAAGTGAGTGTACTAAAGCCTGAGAAGAACTATGAAAAACAATTTGACCATGTTAAAGCCGATCTGAAGTTTCACTTAGTATTTTAGTCAACATTTGAACTGTAAAAGGAGCCAAGCAGTGACGTTTGGAAGCGTGTGCTCAGGAGCTCTGGGCCATCGCTGATGTGCCCGTAACACTGTGAGGTCCAGGGGCTCTCTCTGATCCCTGGGGCTGCCAGGCTGTGCCACAATAGGACTGCCGTGATGCCCAGGCTCCTGAGGGATGTGCACCCTGCTTCCCATGGCAGCCCTGCCTTCACCTGCCCTGTGCTCAGCAGGGCACAGCCACGGGCCAGGCTTTGGGCTGCACGTCCTTTGCTCTTTCTTTGCGTGCAAGGGAAAGGAAGACCATAACGGCAGCTCTGGTTTAGGGTTTTGATGGGGTTTTTGTTTGTTTTCAAGGAGAAAAGTACGATTTTGCATCTCATTTCAGCTGAGTGTTACCTCTCGCTAGCCTTGTTTGTTTAAATGTTTCACCAAGGAACCTACTGAGCAAAATATTTTTTTTCTTTTGTTATTATTTTGGTTCTGATTAAACCCAAATAAGTCAATTGGATAGCATATGACTGCTTCAAAGGTACATAGATCAGACTTTTTATTCTCAGATTACTTAATTACAACACAATTTACCCTCACTCAGCTTCTAATTTGAAATGAGTGCTGCTGATATTCTTGACTGCAGAAAGATCTCTTGAAGAATCACATGTTGATTATGTGGACACCAGGCTGTGATTTTTTGAAAATGCTCGGCACAATCAATGTGTACTTAAATTGATTGGAATTGGATATGTTGTACGTTTGTGAATTTAAATGAGAAATTTAAAAAATTAAAAAGCCAAAGTGTGGAGAGTACCAATATTTCAGATTTCCAGGTCTCTGACTGTCATTATGGTTTTAAAAGACTTTTGCTTAAATCCTAAATATTTGAGCTTGTATAGTGTGTCCTGGTGAAATGACTAATTCAGCTAATAATTGAGAAAAGGCATCATTTCCTCAGTATTCTGCCCCAAACCAATACTGGCTACTGCAATATCAAAAATAAAATCTATTTCCCAATGTAAAAAGCCAGATGTACTCCATCAAGACACTCATTGTGTTTAAGCTTCCAAATAAAAAGCAATTTCCAAGGGGCCGCAGAGCGTGTCGTGCCGTAGGATCCGTCGGGCCAATCCCTTTGGATCCTTTATTACGGGACGAGTGATTTACTCCTCTGAACTTCCGAGCTCAGCACATTTGCAGGTACTGCTGGTGAAGTTTTAATTTAGGCAAAGATGCTCATAAAGAAGTGCTCAGATGTTCAGATGTGAATCCAATTTTATATCCCTGGCAAGTTCAATAGTGTTCAGCTCCTGCTTTTGATTCATTTGAACAGGTTTATGAAGAAGCAGCGTATTAGGCTTTTATCTCTCTCACATAGACACGAGTGTGTGCATGCTCCCTAGTTAGTATTTTTATATATATATAAGCTCTTTTATACATTTTAATACAAGCTATATAATATCTCTATGATGTTAATATTGGTATTTGTTTATTTTTCTATATTAAATACTACATTTTTCTTATGCCAGATTTCAGAGTTTTTGCAGCTGCGGTTTGTGTTCAGTTACCTCTGCACAGCTCATTTTGCACAGTATCTTACATTTACTGTGTGGGAACTGGATCTTGACGCAGACTAAATAATTTGTGGTAATTTGATTTCAGCTCTTGCTTCCTTAATCTTACAGAAAAGCTGTTCATTCTTACTGATGTGCACTTGGCTCACTTTTAAGAGCAGCCTCCGTGATATTGTGGTGACAAGATTCAGAGTCTTTATTTAACTGGTGCTACTGTGGCTCTCAGAGCCAAACTGTTATGTTTATGTGGGTATGACTTTTTCGTACTTATCCTTGAGAAGGAAAAGCTGCATCTAAAGTAAGTTGAGAAAACACGAAGCACACGAATCTTTTGAAGTAACTATTAACGCAAGGGCACATTTTTGTATTTTATCACTCATAAATATTCACTTATTGAAATCCAAGCATGCTTTGTTTAAAGTCAGAACACAGACTAGGAGAGTAATTCCACTTAAGCTGCTGTGTATGTGGATATTGTCCAAACACATTTTCTTCCTGCTGTGTCTTGCTCTGCATGCTTTTGTGGAATGGCACAGGACCTAGTATAGATTAGAGATTTGATGTTCTTGGAGGTCCAAATGGGGGTTTTAAATACAAAACTTCATTGGCTAAACAATCTTTTTTATGCTTAGATAAGACGTAGCCAAGGATAGTGAGGAGAGCTGCACATATGATGGCCGTAAAATTTAGGATGTGGTCATGAAAGGTAACTTTGTATTTAAAGCAGTTGACATTCCCACACGGTGCACATTTGGGCAAAAGACATTCAAGAAAGATAAAAAACCTGCTATGTAGATTTAAGGCAACATGGGGAGGATGCAGAATTTATTATAATTCATTTCTTAAAGTTTCTTGTCAGAGGACAAGTTGTACTTGCCCTGTGTAAGTGCCAGTAAACCTGTCTGTCTGTTCTTCACCAGCCCATACTTCCCCAAGCCCACAGAAACACTGAAGAAAATGAATGGCCTCTTTCCAAAACCGCTGTTCTCTTTCTGTTCCCTGGTTGTATTGCTGTTAGGAAGAGGTGCTTTCACTGGTTCTCCCTGGGGCAGGCAGTCTGCAGAGCAGTGCCAGGAGAGAGCTGCCCCTGAGGGTGCTGCATAGAATCAGTTAGGTTGGAAAAGCCTCCTAAGATCCTCAAGCCTGACCCTTAACCCAGCACTGGCAGGTCACCACTAACCCATGTCCCTAAGTGCTGCTGCAGCTCAGGGTGCCATGCTGGTGAAATCTCCTCCTGGTGCTCTGGGGTTTGGGGTGTTATTTTGTGTCTTGGATTTTTTTGTTTATTTTGGGTTTTTATAAACATTTGCCTTAATTAACTTACAGTAATTACTCAGTTCAGCAGCTTTTCTAGACTTCTTTGTTCCATATGACAAAGATCAATCTTGCTGCAAATGATGTTTTGTGATGTTTTCTTTTATTATTTGATTCATTAAGTACAGAATTTGCTTCAGTTTCTAAAAACAAACATGCATCATTAGAATTATCATTTCTCTAGTATTACTGATTAATGTTCACTAGAAAACTACAACTTGATACAATGTCTAAAGTATGCAGTTCATAATAGTGTTTGTTTTCTTTATTCTCTTCTGCTGTTTTTATTAGACATAAATTATTGCAATGTGTGGAATTGCACATGAACTTATTTACCAGTCGGCATTTATGTTTAGAAGTGACAATGTTAGAATGACACCTGCTTATCAGATTTTCTTTTCATGAGCTTTTATTTCAATTCATTTGCCATAATGATTAGAAAAAAATATTTTTCATTATCGATGCAAACATGTCAGTACTCAAAGAATGAGAAAAGTTTATATCCTTCTTTATCACTAAAAAATATCATCTGTCATTTTTCAATGAAAGAGACTGAAAGAGATGCATAATTTCCAGATCTTGCTGTGTGTTTGTGGCATTACTAAATAGAAAAATACAGGCCAAATCCTGATCACATGGAACAACATGAAAGATACCATCACTGCCTTGCTGCTCTCTTTTCATATTAGGAGTTTAATCTTCTTGTGCTGGCACAAATCCTGTTCATTTGAAGCTGATTGGTAAAATACCAGTGAATGAAAGAAGATTGATTTCTCTGATTAAGTTTTATAGGGGCCTAAAGACCATATTCTCAGAAGCTATTTTTAATCCATTAGGGTTCATCTGCTCAAAGTGCCTGATAGAAACAGGGGGGGAAGTTTCTCTCAGTAGCTGTAGGGAATGGTCAAGCTAGGCTGCTGTCCTGGCTGCTCCACTGAGGAGACTTTCTCCGGGGAGAATCCATAAAGAAGTATTTTTAAATTTAAATACAGTCTTTGTCAACATGCCAGCTGTGCAGGCTGGAAGCACTGTTTCATGTTGCTGATCTCAAGTAATCACTGATCTGATTTGCCTACAGTTTGGTGCCCACAGGTCCAAGAGGCACAGTCTCTTTTCCCAGGCAGTGGCCCCTTGAAAATGCCGAGGAGAGCAGTGTCATCACACACATTTGTGATCTGTTTTTCTTTTCTGTTTTAGGCCCTTCAAACCATCACAGCCAGTCAACGCTGAGGCCACCTCTCCCTCCTCCTCACAACCATTCCCTGTCCCATCATCATTCCTCTGCCAACTCCCTCAACAGGAACTCGCTCACCAATCGCCGGAATCAGATCCACGCGCCTGCTCCGGCGCCCAACGACCTGGCCACCACCCCCGAGTCCGTGCAGCTCCAGGACAGCTGGGTGCTCAACAGCAACGTCCCGCTCGAGACCAGGTGGGTGGTGTGGATGGACACCCTGGGGGATGCCACTGATGGTCCTCCAAAGTGCACAGAGAAAACCCTTGGGTTGTTGGGAGATGGGGTTTGGTGTCCTGTGTGTCAGGCGTGGTTTTTCTGGCGCCGCACAGGGAGTGAGTGGCATTAGAACACCCAACAACCCTGATGTGCTTTGCACTGGAAGGTAGACAGTGAATAACTGCTCACATCCCATTTTAAAGCCTTTTATTCACTTGGACCTTCCTTGCATACACAGCTCATGCGATTAGTACAGCATATTTATATCACAGGCTCAGGGACAACTTACTTAGAATTCATATTGACTGTGCTGCTGAAAAATTATACATTTTGCCTTTCCTGAAGCAACAAACAGAGGCTGACTTGACATTATGCATTTTGGGAGACTCTGAGAAACAATCCGAGATTCAAGACTGACAGTACTATAATTTTAATTTATACCTCATCCAGCATGCAAGTTCATTTTAATCTCTTCTGTACGTGTTAACAGCTTGATGCCTGTGGGGCAAACAGCAGCATATAAATGAAAAGGTGCAGCACTTAGGCCTGGCAGAGAAATAAATAAATAAATGCCTGACATGCTGCTGGTCTAAATATTCTGGTTTGTTGTCATTTGGGGTATGGAATGTCAAACATATTTAACTTGCACTTTAAATAGCAGAGTTGGCAGAGCTGATCTCTCAGAATTTAAAATTAGCCATTGTGGTGCTGAATAAAGTGCTTGGAATAGCAGGGTGGTGTTGCTTGCCCAGATAGTGATAAACACAGCAAGCAGGTGGAGGAGCTGGGCTGCTGGGAGCACTGCCTCCTGCCAGGGGTTCAGCTGCTTGGTTGCCACAGCTTCTGGGATGTTACATTTGGTTTGCAGCCTCCCGGGGCTGTAATGCTGCGCTGCTGGGTTACACCCAGAGCAGCCACGTACGGGGCAGTTACACCCAGAGCAGCCACGTACGGGGCAGTTACACCCAGAGCAGCCACGTACGGGGCAGTTACACCCCCATGCAGCCTCAGCCCAGGCCCTCCAACATTCGACTGAAGACTGCTCCTCTGGTTTGGAGCTCTGGGAGGAGCTGGTGTGGCTGGGTTGGAGCTGACAACACTGAGGCTGTTATACAGTTATCCGTGGTTAATCCGTGGCTGGTTACAGCTCCGTGGGGAGCAAATGAGACTGGAAAGGGCAGGGAGTCTGTGGCAGTCTGTGCTGGGCTGGGATGTGCACAAAGGGCTGCCCTCGCATTGTCCTGCTCTGCTAAAATGGAAGCATGGGTGCCATGCAGAAGTGAAAAGCAAATACAGTTTATCCAAAGCCAAGATGGCCAAAAAAAGGAAAGGAAAGGGATTCTTGCTTACTGAAGGTTTGGAGCTAGCTTTGCCAAAAAAAAAAAGAAAAAAAAAAAGAAAAAAAAAAAAGTGATGCTCAACTCTGAACTGCCGCTTCTGTGAGAAGCCTCTGCTATTTTATAGAACTTAATTTGGACATCCTGAATTTGTTATTTATTGCTAAGAATCACAAGATGGAAATGTTGGTCCTGTTCAGCCCAGACTGGTTCTTGCTGTGTGGTTCATTGCCCAGGATTAGTACCTAGTTTTAATTCTGGTGTAGAGTGGCCACTTCTGTGCCTGGTCTGAGTCTGAAGGCTCAAGATTGTCCCAGTTTACCAGTCACTTTACCTGGAGGGAATTCCTTGGGATATGCACAAAAGGATTCTTTGCCATAATAGTGGCATTCCTGAGCCACAGCAGTGGGCATTTGTCTGGCTGGGGTTTTTAGTGCCTGATTTTGTAGCTATTCCCAGCCAGAGGTGGCTGTGAATTCCATTACTGACTTCGATTCTTCTCTTTTTTCTTATCATGAAACTTGTGGGAGTGTATATGTATATGTTGATGACAAAAGGTTACTTTGTGAATACTGTTATTTTTGGAGGTTGCAGGATGCCCCACAGTTAATTGGAGCTTTTTGGAAGACAGGTTTGTCAGAGGCAAGCATTAAGCTATT
Organism: Falcunculus frontatus; assembly: GCA_013398115.1. Classification (NCBI taxonomy): domain Eukaryota; kingdom Metazoa; phylum Chordata; class Aves; order Passeriformes; genus Falcunculus; species Falcunculus frontatus. The sequence goes on from VZRV01007706.1 coordinate 1,131,653, forward strand.
AGAAAATGTCCTGGCAGAATTGCTGTGTTCCAAGTCTATTCCAGAGCTGCTTCAGGATCGATTTTAGTTCTTTTCTGAAATTACACACCTGACAGGGCTTGATGACAAGTTTCATCACAAGAATATTAACTCAGAAGATGACTGAAATTGATGCTTGTAAAATCATTGAGACTTTCAGAATTAGCCTGTAATTCTTTCACTTTAAAACTGGTGTTTCATCTACATTCATGCCAATAGTCACAAAAAGAAAAAAAAACAAAAACAAAACAAAGGGGATCTTTTTGGTAACTTTTTACTTCAGCCTTTACTTTATAGCTTTAGTGTGTTGCAAAACACTGACCCCTCTCGTACTGCCCCTTCACAGTGCACTGCTCTAATTTTTTTATCTTGTTATCTGTTTATTAATCTCCTTAGTGGAGTGCTCAGGAGGCAAAGCCAGCACTGACAGCACCTGCTTTATCAACAGAGGGTTTCATAACTTAGTTTTCATCTCTCAGTTACCTTCAGTAGATTCTGCTCTCAACTGAAAATGATGTGCAAGTGGTCATGTTACTGATTATGAAACAAAAAGTGGCACCTGAGCTGTCTGAAGGGAATGCTTTGGGTCAGCACTACAAAACTCAGATCACAATTTAGATTCCAGATGTCTCTTTATCTAACAGCACCAAGCACTGAAATCATTGAATAATACAACATGTGTCTGCATGTTGCAGTTTTTTGGGGTTTTTTTTTTGTGGTAAGAGTATTTTAACCTTCCCTTTGTTCCTTTGCTGTCTTAGGCAGTTTGGGCTAAATTCAGACTGTTCGGAGACATCACATTTTCCAAATATATCCTCTCTCTCTCTCTTTTTTTCAATATGGATTGGGGGTTCTTAATCATATTTGGTTTATTTTCTTTGTGATGTAAAGGAAGCTTTGACTGCTTGCACATGTTTTCATGTGGCCTTTTCAGGCAACTGTACCCCAATCTTTGTGTATCCTTTGTGGTGTTGTATTTTTTACATAATTATGTTTTGCTGTATTGCAGCAGCTCATTGCTTCTAGTGGAGTTATGAGTTTGCAAAATGCCTATGCAGAGTTCCTAATTGTACTTTTTTAGAGTCATAAAATGGTTTGGGTTGGAAGGAGCTTTAAGGATCGTCGTAGGCAGGGACACCTTCCACTAGTTCAAGTTGCTCAAAGCCCTGATTAACCTGACCTGGAACACTTCCAAGGATGTGTGCTTGATTTTAGAATGCTTATTCCTGGTTCAAGGCAAACAAATCGGGGCTGTGCCTTCCCGAGTCTGCTGCTGCTTTATGACTGCATCAGGCTCCCAGGCTGGCGGCATAATTGTTGTGTTTTCTTTGAAATAAGGGTCTGTAATGGAAGGGTTGAAATATCTCTAAGTAAGGACACAGTAATGCATGGCTATAGCATTTTTATGGTACTATTTTTATGGTTCATTTCTGCAGTATTTAGCTGCTTTACCTTTAGGCTTGGAGCTGCTGTTTAATGCTCTTTAACTTTTATTGTCCTCTTGCAGTGTTTCAAAGCATCTCCTCTTCCTCCTAACAAAGTGCCGATTTCTACCTTCTCCATTTGAGAGGTGTTCCTTTATTGCTGCTTTAATCACTGCTTTCCAAGGGGATGTGTGATGAAAATACTGCCTTTGAACATCCCAGTGTGGGTCTCGTTCCTTCCTGCCAGCCAGAGAGGCAGCGCTCTGCTTTAAAGTGGGGCATGCTTTGAGGGCACAGGGAGAAGGGAATGGCTTTGCAGGGGAGGTTCCCAGGGCTCCTCACACGGCAGGAGTCCTCTGGTGTGGGAACCTCACACGGGCACTGGGCAAAATGGGATGGCTGGTGAGGGAGGAGAACAGAGGAGCTTTCCTGGATGGATGTTTCACTGAGATTGCCTGATTTACTAATGCCTCTCTCAGTACTTTATATTGATGTAAAATTAATTGATACCATTATAATTAATAATACTTATTTCGGGAGAAAAAAAGGCTGGAATTAAATAGAAATTACTCTTTTTCTTCAGTTCTCATAATTAGTCTCGTAATTTGAAATATTTTCAGTCCAAATCTTTTAGTTGTAAAGATAATTTTGTATCTATGTCTATATTTTATTTGTGCTTGCTCACAAGGATCGGATGCTAAGCTTTAAGGAAGACTGTAACATCCTAATGTTTCTTCTGTGTTTCAGGAGAAAGGATGGTGATTATGAAATCAGTTTCTTTAGGTCTTGTGAGCTGTAGTATAAGACCAGTGGTCCAGATCTGGGGTCATTTGTGCAAAGTTCAGTTTAAAGACTGAGAAATCTGAAAATTTACCCTGGAAAGAATTCCTATGAACCTTAAAAGAACTCCCACATTGCTCTTCAAAATATTTGCCTTTTCCTGGGGTTCAAGCTGCGTTTGTTACTTTGCCAGTCTGATTCCAGCACAGTCATTCTGGGTGAGCCTGAGGACAGCAATGAGAGATGAACTGGTGGATCAGCAATGTGAGCTGTATCCCAGTCTGCACCATGCAGGGCTTGAACTCAAAATCCTGGGGGATCACATCTGCACCCAGTGCTCCTGGAGCTGCAGCCTTCCACTGCAGGGATGAACACAGTGCCCTGTGCCTGTGCACAGGCGATAGCAGTCGAGGCAAAAAATCCGAGAGGTAGGGCACATGAGGAGAGGGATTTAATGGTGGGGGAAAGCATTTTTAATTTTTTTAAAGAAAGAAATTAAATATCTGAAATGTTTTTAATACTGCATTCACATTTTGTACCATGTTCGGGTGTCAAGATCAGCTGCAGAACTTCTGAACTGAATATGTAAACTTGAAGTTTTTGAATGTGTTGAAGTTCCAAGCTACAGCTGCTCTCTGCAATTGTCTGCCTATTTTCAATGATGTCTCAATATTTTGATATCTTTGTACATGATGCAAAATGTTCTGGAACAGAACAGTGAAACGAAATTTCTTTTCCTTTTGTTAATGCAAATTCCTTGGATATATTGGGCATAACAAACAACTACTTGGAACAGTGAAACGAGTCCTCTCTCTAATTTGGCTTTGTCTTTTGTGGCTTTCTCTTACCATTTACTTGCAGCTACAGGTACACGTGCTAGAGCAGGTTATTCCTCTGAGTCTGAAGGCTGGGGCAAGAACTGACTCCTTCATTCTCTTGTTCCTGCATGTGAAGGTTGCAGAAAGGTTGTGGAGATTTTTCAAATAATTGGGATCTGCATAGATAGATTCTGGACCTGTCTAAAAAATCAAAAGCATTTTAAAGAGTCAAGGAAAGCACAGTCAAAAGCATCCCCAAGGACTTTAAACACATTTGGGCCATGTACTTGGAGGAATTCCAAAAGCACTGTAGAAAGGTCATTTTTAGCAGGCTACTGGAGTATCATTTTCATAGCTAATATAGGCATGAATAGGAGAGAGAAAAATGTGAAGGGAAACACTACAAAAGCAGGATACATAATGATGATTCAGAAAATCGATCTAGATGTACTCCCACTCACATACACATAAGCTCAAAGAAGTTTTTACTGATTGCAGATAATTGCATGTTTTCATGATCTCGTTCGTTTGCATTTCTAACTTCTGGGTTGTGCAGAGTGAACAGGCAGCATGAGTGACTGCACAGGAAGAGACAGGCACGTTTAGGGTCTTTATGACAAAAAAATCTAGAGTTATGTGATTTTGGTTCCTCTTTTTTTAAGTTTATGTGTCGACTGATAAAATTCTCTCAGAGTTCTATTATTCTGTTCTATTACTTACAGACTTGAAATAGCACTGTTGGTACTTTTTCTTCTTTTCTTGTTAAGCGAGTAGTTGAATTAAGAGATAGTGGAGAGCTTACATGTATGCCTTTTAAAATAGAAGTGTTTTGAAATTATGTTCATTAATTGATGTAGAAAGTTAAAACTGCATGGATCCATTGAAATGCAAAGCACTGTTATCATTATCCTCACCACTGGCATAAGAAATGGAGGCATTATTGCACTTCATCACTTGGCACTATGCAACAACCACTCAGAACCCTATGGCAAAAAAAGACCCCAGGTTTTTTGCTTGAGAAGAGAAAGTTCCTGTAGTTGAGCTGGTTCAGAGCTGCCTGAATGTTCCTGGATCTGCTGATTGATCCTGCTACACTTTCATGTAAGTGCATATGCAAAGACCCTGATTTTTTGTGTTTCTGTCTGTAGCTGTGCCTGTCACTCTTTACTAGGCATTAACCAGCAGTTTCATTGCTGCATTCCTGGGGAATAAACAATAGTGAAAGAGATTAATACATTTAAAGGGCAAAGCAGTTATTGACTGCTAACTCCCACAAAAGCTAACTAGGATTCAAGCAGACAGGCTGAGGGAGTGGGCTCACCACCTCTTGCAGAGTACCTGGAATCTTGTTGACCACACAAGTACCAGTCAGGAAGGTTATGGGTGACTCCCATAGCTCCCTGGGGCTGCTGAGCTGCCGTGTGCCAGCAGCTCCTCACCCCTGCTGGCCTTCCTGGGTTTTCCCCTTCTGGAGTTTATGTCTTTCCAAGCTGGTGTTCTCCATCTCAAACTCTCAAGCTGCTCGTGATCCCCATTTCAGCAGTCCTTCCCCTCTCCATATTTTCCACCTTACCTTTCTACAGCCTCTCTCCCAGCTCTGCAGTGTCACAGCTCAGCAGCTTCTGAGCAGCCTGGGACAGGGCAGTGCCATGGGGACCTGCCAGAGCCAGGCCAGGAGCACATGGTGAGAGCCCCTAGAAAACACTCCAGGGGTCAGCTCGCAGTGGGATTAGGGAGAGAGAAGGTCATAAAAGTGTATCCAGGAGTATCTCAGTCTCACAGATGAAGAGCAGGTGTCCTGTGGAGAGGGGCCCAGCACAGAGCTGTCACTGCCGCTGCCGTACAGTTGCAGGTGTTTTGCCTTTGTGGCTTTGTAAGCGGTGCCTGCTAGGTTTTGTTTAATAATATGACAGATCAAGGTGCCCAAAGGTTGGCACCTGCCTTTCTGTACAACACCCTGCCTGGCTGTCAGGCAGTGTTCAATTACTGTGCTTCACGTGTCCAGCTGTGTCTTTGTTAAGAGGGTGGCAGTGGCAGTGACAAGCCAGCCTGGTACTCGCAGCAGCCTCGGTGACACTGCTTTACACTCCACGGTTTTTAGAGCACTTTGCCTGTGGACGTGAAGAACCCAGCCTTTAAGGAATCATCAGCCTTTCAAGAGCTGAGGAGCTGGAATTGGAGCTGCTCTGGGTGCTGGGGGGCTGCTGCAAGGATCAGTAGGTTACAGTGGGTACAAGTGTCGCATTGATACTGATGTGTTCATCCTGAATTACTGCTTCCATGCCTAACAGAGTGTCCTTAGTTCCTGCATCAATATCTACAGCAGGTTGAAAATCACTGAAATACTGTGTTGTCATGGATTGTCCTTTGTTTCCACAGGCATTTGGATGTGGGGGTGCAGAACACAAGGGTGTGTAAAATGGCTAGGTGGTTTATAGAAGTGTGTATTTGAAATAGCTTTCCACTGAAGAATATGTCTTACTGAGTTTAGTCTGTAGATTTGACATGATTGAGACAATTTCTTGTAACTAAACAGCATAAACACAAATAGATAACACTTGTTAAGCTTTATTGCTGGCTTTAGAGGTCTAGGCACTCAAAAGGAAACTTCTGTGCAGTTTTACCACATCAGAGAGTCCTCAGCTTTGGAAATGTGGCTGATGGTCCCATGTTTTCTGCAAGAGCCTGAGAGAACATGCAATTCAATCTCATTTGGGGAAAGACTGTGGCATAGGAAACCAAAGCTTGCACCAGTCTACCACTCAGAGTTCATTTTTTTTTCGTAACAGGCATAAGAACAGCTTGTAGTTTTCTTCAGAACTGGTTTCTTTTTGTTTGGAAGTTAGAAATCTTCCATAAAACTTCACTGTCTGAATTTGGCAGCCGCTTTGAGGCTTCCACGGACATAAAATGACTCAAGGCAATTTTTTTGGCAGACTTCGAAAAACTGCAGAAGATTTTTTTTCTCACAATGGAAGCCATCATATTATATTCCATATTCTATTGTTTCTTTTCTGCTAAGAATAATTGTCCAATAAAATTATAGACAGATGTGATTTTACCACAGCTTGAAGATATTTTTAAGTCCTAGAACAACTAAATTGAGCTGTTACTATTCTCTTGGCATGTAGCTTTTCTATTTATTAATTAATACTAAAAACCCTATAAAATATGAAGAAAACAATTTAAGCATTACAGTTCTCTGTATGCCTTTTTTTTTTTTCATACAGAAGAAGTTTAGGACAGTATGAGGAGGGAAAGAAGCAATTTATGTTAGAAAATGTCTTGTTCTTCCTTTCTATTACAGTTTTTCATCGCAAAACCAATTTTTTTTCCGCTCATTCTTGCAGTGTGCTGCCATGACAATCTGTCCAGAAAGGAGGGGGGGAAAAGCCGATTGTTCTCTCAAAGAATATGGAAGTTAATACAGTCTCTGTCAGACCACTATTCCCTGAACACCAGAGGTCCTTTTGACCTGTGGGAAAGTACATGCTAGAGAGAGCTCTGAATTAATGAAGAAAGCAAAATATAGCTTTTTCCATTTACCATTAGTGCACAGAACAGTGGTCAAATGTCCCCTTGCAAGCTCAACTTTCACAGATGTCACCTTTGTGGTGGTGTCAGCGATGAGGTGCCCGGATGTGACCCCACACAGCAGCAGTGCTGAAAACAGAGGGGGTGAATCCTGAATCCTGCAGCCAGAGCCTGCGAGCGGGAGGGGAGAGCACAGAGTGAGCTGCAGGGTTAACTTATGTTCTGTGGGCAGCACCCAAGCTCCTTCCACAGCTTTCCAAGGACACTGAAATTACAGAATCATCGTAGGCTGGCAACCATATTTTGTGATTTTTTCAGTATGGAATTGTCTTATTGATCAACAGCAATTAGGGAGACTGGGCTGAGACTTAGCAAATTTACTCCTGTGTTTTCCAAATAGAAGATTGGTCCTAGTCTAATTCAAATTGCTAATGCTTAATTGTGAGGTAGAAAATGTGTTTTTCTTAATTGTGTTTGATGGGTGAACAGGTAAGACAGAGAATACAATTTTTTAATTCTTATATGGAGTGTATTTGAAATTAAGTGAACTGGTACAAATCAGATCATTTCTTTTCATAAGCAGGCATTGTACAATACTCCCAGCCTTACCACTGTGAGGCTGTAATTAATGTTGATAAATGCTCATGTTCTCTCTGTGCAGCTTCAGCCCACAGACAATTGCTTGTACCAGAGCATGTCAAATCTCACATAAAAATATGGCTATAGATCATTGGGTTTAGGGATAGAGTTGAGACAAGTCAATTTATTTCCATTAGTAGCTGAATCTAGATTTAAAACTCTGGGGGTCCAAGTGTTTTTGTCCATTATGTTCTCAGTCTTTCTGGTGTGCTTTGCTCTGGTTTAAGGTATACCTGCTAATCTGGCCCCCAGCTTTGGAATGCAGTGTCAGTTTTCCAGAGTGTCTTAGGGGATATTTAACACGTCTTTAGTTAAATGTCTTTTTTAAACTTTTCAAGGCAGAACTTGTGTACTTTCAGATGGTGTGATGTCTTCTGATAGCTGCCTCTTTGTCAGGGCTTCTCATGTTGAGACAATGAACTTTCAGTTTTCAAAATGCATGGGTAGGACAAAATGAGACAAAATTCAGGGTTTATCCAATGACATTCTTTCTTTTTGGCTTTGAGAATGACATCGTCTCATGTATCCTTTTCAATCAGCTTTTTTTGCTTCTACCAAGTTCTGATTAGTTTTAACAGTATCATAGAGATCCTGTTTGCATGGACAAGTGTTTTGGTTTTCTTTATATACTTTATGTATCTCAAAGAGGATCACGGTGGAACTGCTTTTTTGTTCTCCTTTTTTTGTCTTCTCACATGCAACAGTATATGATTGACATGTTCTATTAAAGCATATCTAGATATTCATTAATTCAATTTTAATGGGAGCAGAGTTCCATTATATATCTGAGTTTACTTTAACAATGCTTTATATTAAAATTTCTGTTGGTGCTGTAGCTGCCTTCTCAGCTAAAGAGGACGTAAAATTCCTGGGTTTAAAAGCGTTTCAGATAAAGATAGTTCCAAGGACTCTAATTTCAAGCTTCATTCTAAAAGATCTGCTTTTGGGCTTGGAAAGAGTAAGCACTGTTTGTTACAGACCCTTATATCCAAACCTAAGAGGGTCGTTGCTGCCGTGAGGATTCAGGAGGAGAAGGGTCCTGGGCTAAGGCAGATGCAGAGTTAGCCTGGATAAGAGAGGAGCTTTCCTGCCTGCCTTTGTCTCACCAGCTCTGTCTCTCTTCTGGCTTTCCCTTCTTCCTCATGCTCCGTGTCATTTCAGTCCACAGGTCCAATCATGGAAGTGGTCTTGTGCTCCCAGCACTGGAGAGCAAGCAGAAAGGACTAAACCTGCTTCTGCTGACCAGTTAATCAGGTTCTACCCAGACAGAAGGAGCAGAAGAGTCAATAGATCTGGTGTGACACAACCAGCCCCATAATATCATTTACCCATCAGTTGCTTTAACTGAACTGTTGCAAAGTAAAGAAACATTTAAAATGAAGTGTTCAAGACATCAGACTTTCATTATTTCTTGCTTTCTTTTAACTGAAAGATGTTTTACATAATTTAAAAGGCTGGGTAATTTTAAGGAGAAGTCTTTTAGCATTTGCCTTCATTGCTTTTCCTCATAGATCACCTACGATGTGCAGAAAAGAAGTAATTCTAACCTCTAATGTGCTTCTCTGATAAAGAAAAAAAGAAGGGCAGCTTTATTTGTTAAAAAAAACCCCAATGTTTCTATTAAGTAACTGATTAGAATTAATCTGGTTGAGTTTGATTGCGTATCTGAAGTCTCCAAAGCACAAAGAAAATGTTATAACAGTGGATACTGCCACTGTCTTTGTCTATTTTCTGCAACAAATTAGATTTTGGTCACCATTGAAAGGGATGTACAAGGCCACTTGGAGTTTAAAAATCAATTATAAAGGCAGTGTCAAAGTGATTTTTCATGTTTATTAATAGAGTTTATTAACTGATTCATTAAAAAAATACATATTTTCAGAGGCGTTCTTCAAATGGAAATGTTTAATCAGAAATCTGGGGAGCCTTCCTTTTACTGTCTTTTACCTGTAAGTTCTGTGCAATCTCTTACTCTCTGGGTTTTATTTCAGAACTACTGTTTTTAAAAATGCCTTTAAAATTACTTCTGGTATTCTGTAGAGTAGGTATACATTGATCTATGCTTGACAGTAGGCACATTCATGATGGTGGGCTGGAAAACATACTTGGGAAACACATTTCCGCCTCAGACTTCCAAATTGTCGTTGTCAGTGAGTGACATGGATTTTAAAGCTCTAACAGGTGGTTTGAGAGTGACATACTGGATTGTATCTGAATAAAAATGTTAAACATATTTTACATTGGAAGTAAGACCTGCATTATTTCAGGCTGTGATTTTGATTTTGGAGATTACTGTGTTCTATTTGATTCCAAGAAGCACTTGTTTTTCAGAGCTGTGAAGGGAGAGGGTATGGAGCAAGTCTTCAGAGCTCTGTCTAAAACCAAGTGAGTTTCTGTAAGACCACAGCCTGTATTCTGTGCTTCTCTTTTTATTGTTTACTGGATCATTCTTGTAGTCAGTTCTTCCTGACTGTGAGAAGTTAATCTAAAGAAACCAGTCTTGCAGTTTGCTTTCTCCGTTTCTTCTGTCTGGAATGTGTTGACAGCATTTTCTGAGATTCATTAGAGAGTGTATTCTGTCCCTTATTTTCTTCCTAACAAATGTCCGGGCAGTTGAAATCCTCTTTTTATCTGCTGAGTCATGTGCTTTTGGTAATTGTCATAGTTTTTCAAACCAAACCTTTGTACTATTAAGCCACAAAATCATGATTAATTCTAATTCTGGCAAGATCTTTTCCTACAGGACTATGGGTTTTGCTCAGTATGTTCTTATGGTTTGCTGGGAGCTTTTGCCAAGAGTTTAAATGAGACTCAGAGTGTGGTTTTTTTAGAATATTTTTTGAGTGATGGATTCCACAGGGAACTCCCAGACATTTCATGGATCATGCTTGTGTTTTAGCTAGTATGAGGTCAAGTTGCATCTAATTACAGAAAAGATTAAGAAACATATCCTGACACTGTATTTTAGTGCCACTTGTTAAGATCTGGTAGCAAAAAGACTGAGAATTTTCATCTCCCTATTTCTTCCTACAAAATCCTTTTTCTTTTTGGTTGAATTTACCAGGCTGTGGCAACTGGAATGGTATAGGAGTAGGAGATGTTCTTTCTTAACTACAGGACTTGCCATTTTCAACTATGTTCCATTTTATGTTTTTCAGGCATTTCTTGTTTAAGACATCTTCTGGAACTACTCCGCTGTTCAGTAGTTCTTCCCCTGGTTACCCGTTGACCTCAGGAACGGTTTATACTCCACCTCCCAGACTGTTACCTAGAAATACATTCTCCAGGAATGCATTCAAGCTGAAAAAACCTTCCAAGTACTGTAGCTGGAAATGTGCTGCTTTATCTGCAATTGCTGCTGCAGTCCTGCTTGCCATCTTGCTAGCGTATTTCATAGGTAAGGCTGTGTTTTCTCTGTCAAATCACGTGGCTGTGTCAGAAAATGAAAGTTCAGCAGATGAAAGGGTGGTCCGTGTGTTTCACAAATGTGTGTTCTTAGTGAGCAAAGAGTATTATTATTCCTTATTCTGATTAAAGAGGAAAAATAAAATGTTCAAGTCACGTTCACTGTCGTAAGAACAGTGGAAGCAAGAAATTGATTCAGGATTCTTAATGTGCAGTGTTAACTTTAGGTGTCAGATATGCACATATCATAGATGGTCCAAACAGAGTAATTTAATGACTTTCTGATGTAGTGCCATATGTTTAAAAAGTGTTTAGAAAAAAATGTGATTGGTGGCAAATTCACATAAGTAACAGAAGCTAGTGACATTTGAATTCAATTATTACCATCATATGCTGCCTTTAGATAAAAAAGAAACAAAATCATTTTGATTACTAGATCTCAGTCTATATTGGTCTGTGTGCCTAAATCCTTGTGGTGTTAAATTTGAATCATTAGATGGTTCCATTTTGCATGCATTTACTTTCTGTATTCCACTCATCCTTAGCATTTTGTAAGGAAAAATATAGAAACTCTGAATGTTGTGTTTATTTCCCATGATTCTTATGTTAATAGTGACCACACTGTGTCCTAATCCTTTCTGTGTTTTTTCGAGATGTTTTTAACATGCTGCTGAGATTTTGTCTTTCTTAATTCAATTAATTTCTGACTTCCTTCCCCTCCCCTGGTACCTCTCTCAATCTCTGCTGTTGTAGAGGTTTCTCTAAGTGTTTCCTCAGACTACCAGTGTACGTTGCATCTTTTTCAGTGCCTTTAACAATATGCTGATGACAATGATATGCTGCACAAACTCTTTAGCTTCTCTGAATAAATGGCAAAATTATAGTAGCTTGATGACATTTTCTGGTAATACTTTCCAGACCTATTCTTTATGGGATTTATTTCGTCTCTGAAACTATTCTCACATATAGCACTCAAAAGATCTATAAAGATGTGCTGAATTTTCTCTCTCTTTTTTTTTTTTTTTTTTTTTGATCCTATATAACCTGACTCTTCAGGATAGACGCCTGAAAACCCCATTTTTCATACTAATGAGCTTCCATATGTGATTAATATATATAATAGTAGGAAAGAGCTGGCTGAATGTTCCTGCTGTCTGTTTAGTCCAGACCTACATCCCAGCATACGGAATACTACAGATCTAACCGTCTTTCTGTATTCCCCCTGTAGAAAGCCTCAGAAGAATAACAAGCTTAGTTTGGTATATAAATGAAAAGATTGGAAAGCACATGATTCATTGAACTTGACAGTTATCATACAGCAGCTCCCTGTTAGAGTGATTATGCACATGGGAAATGATATACTGCAAGTTGAACATTTTAATCATGTGCATAACTTTGAAGTGATGGATTATGAAATGTGTTTTTCCTTGGTATTTAGGTTACTGTAATCTTAAGCAAAGCTTTGCAACGTGGTTATTGCTTTTTACGCTTTCATATATAACACAAGAGAGAATGTAAGGCAATGTATTGACTCTTAATAATTGATGAATGATCTATCATTTCAAGTAACGACATAACTGATCCATTTTGACAGAAGTTTTTGAGGTCGTCTTTCCTGTTGAAAGAATGATGAGCACAATAGAGTTGGTAGTGAACACAACAAAGCAGGGTTTAGACGAGAGTGTTGGCTCAAGGTTTAAATAATGAGAAGTTACCTGACAAGCTTCATGCCGTACACGGGAAAGAATAAGTGTATGTCAAAACCAAAAAATAGCTGAAGTTAATCCTATGAATAAATTGGTTAGATCCACCGTGATCATAATTTAGAGTGATGGAAGAGAGAGAAAAGGAAAAACAAAAAAGCAGTGATGTAGCCTTGGATGCATGAGAACAATAGAAAGGTAAAAGTAAAGTGCTTAAGTTAGGCCATTTATTAAATTAATTCCTTCACTCTCAGCAAAAAATCATACAATTCATTGCACATGACAAAGAGCAGGTGTAAACCATCAGCTATAAACTAATCCTTGCTGTCCTCCAACAGTATGACTTAAGGTGCTAAATCATCTCCTGATTTGAAAAAGGGAAAGGCTTTGAAGGTGCTGATATTGTATTTCTGCCTTACATGTCCACAATGAAAATTTCTTGCTCTCTAACAGAGCAGAGGTTCCATCACTGGGATTACATTAGCTAAAAATAAGAGTTATGGAAAAAGTCATCAAAATTTGCAGCAAATGGTTCTGCTCCCTAGGTTTGTCAATGTATCTGGGCTGTGTGAACATGATGTGTCAGTGCTGATCAAGACTCTTGCAGGGCCAAATGCAAAAGGCAGTGATGGCAAATATGAGGTAAATTATATTGAAAGAGTACTTTGAAGTTCTCATTTTCCTCAGGATTTCTAAATGAATTGTCCTATCATAAAAGAGATGGGAGAATTGACATGGATGGATCATTGAAAAAAGAATGTCTACAGGTTTCAACACGGAACTTTGAGACTGCAGAAGATTATGGCTGGCATGAAAAAATTTCTAATGAGGGTGATTTAAATAGAGAAGCAAAAAAAAAAACCTCATAAGTAATAGAAAAGATTAAGTATTTCGAAACTTATTAGGCATTCCTATTGCCTTTCCTCCAACACACAACTCAAAATACAGTGAATGAAATGAGAAGGCAGTATGTTTAAAGCTTTAAAAATAAATTCATAGTGCATAAATAACCTTTGGAACTTTTTGCCACACTACATAATTGATGATAAATAAAGATACTACTGAGATTTTAAGTTAAGCATTTGTCAAAATAATGGCAATATGCCTTGTTAGAAGGTAACTTCGGGTTTTATTTTCTTTTTTAAGATACATATAGATTGATGGTTTATACCATAATATGTCATCAAAGTCTAGCTATTTAGATAGACTCTTCCTTTATAGGCCAGTCAGTACCACTGTTATCTGAAATTTCCTAAATCTTCCTCTGCAAACTAACCTGAATGATGTCTGGGAAAAAGTTCTGCAGGTCTGCGTTGCACTGGTCCAGTGTGATAGGAGGCCTGTTTGTGCAGAATGTGCTCGGGTCTGTGTGCAGATGTTTTGCCATCTTAGACATATTGGTCTAGGTGTGAATTCCTTACACTGGCACAGTTCTGCAGAAACTTAAACACAGATCATATCACCTGGTTGAAAATAAATCAAGCTGCTTTTGGTCTTGTTACAGGAATAGATAGTGGAAAAAAGTTCAGATGGCGTGTATGAAAGAGCACTTTAAGATGTTTATATGGCTGATTGTTATACTATTTTTAATAGCAGAGAATAGGAAAGAAGTCACTTCAGTTAACTTTTCCATTACATGGTGTGCACAAGGCTGTCTGCACATTTAAAGCCACGTTTGTCACTTCTCCCTGTTTCTTCAATAGCCAGATGTGAAAGAAATGCAGAGTATTAGTTGCTAGTGTTCCACAACCTTTTGGTAAATATCAGCATGCAGAATGGAAATAAAATTGTCCCACAGTCCTCTCTGAGACTTGTGCCATTTCACAAAGCCCAGGAGTTATTTCTGTTATCTAGGGGTGACATATGAAGAATGTAGAACTGGCCATTCAAATTAGGACATCCTGAAGATATTGGGCTGGTGGTAAAACCCAGTTACAAGAAAGTTAATTTTAAAGTGTCAAAAGGAAAGCATATACCACACATATTGTCTTTGTCAGAGTGTTCACTTCAGAGGTTAAGGGCGTGATGAAAGCATTTGTCATGTTAAATTAGTTTTTAGCTCTTTTGATTTGTGCCAAACTTGGAGGAGAAAAATATAAAAAAGAAGAAAGAAGGAGCATAAAAAGAGTCACCTTGTATTTTTCACAAAGTAATTGCTGCCAAATATAAATACCACGTTTTTGTAAGCCCCTATGCTGCTCTGATTTCTGCCAATCTATTTTTGAGCATCAAAGAACATCTGACCATCAACATGTCAGTTCATAAAAATATGGTAATTTAAATATTGAGACTTTCCTGTGGGGAAAAAAAGGCCTGAACTGTTATTTCCTGTGGAAATTAAAAACTGCGATGGGTTTAAAGATGTTTCACTTGAAAATATTATTTTGATAGTCATACTGAAACTTTTTTTATTGATGCTATTTTATCTACTATCATATGCAAGAAGATACAGGAAAAAATAAAGAAAAATAACAGAGACTGTGAGAGCAGCATGCTTGCACTGCACCTTTAGTGCCTATGTTGCACATGAAAGTATTATTAGTCATTTATTCCTCAGTGTTATTTGACCTTAAATACTCATGAGGTTTAAGATAAATTTCAGGTTTCTGCATAAACTTGAAATAATATATTCACTTCAGTGCCACAGAAAGGACTGAATTGCGAAAGGGTCTGGCAGTTAATTAAGCAAACGAAAATGTATTTTTTTTTAAATTTTAAATTAGGACCTGAAAAATAGCTATTCACAGAACGTAAGATATAGCGAAATAAATAGTTAATTTATGTAGTTATTCCTCTTGTACCCACGGAAGTATTCATTTGTTTGTGTGAGTCAGAAAAAAAAATCTTAAAAAAATCTGTAGGATTTCTGACTTGGAAGTAGAAGTCTCATTTTTAATCTGCATCAAATATCTGTACATGATACAGTTTGCATAAATTTTGTCCTTCAGGTGTTGATATCAATTTATTTTCTTCCCACAAATGAGTTCATTTTTTGCTAATGTAAGTGTTTGGATAAAGTTTTTTGTTCATTCATGTTTGTAAGTTCCTCCACTTCTAAGTCAAATTGTCTTTTTGACTCTGATTCCCCAGATGAGGGTTCATCAAAATAGGTTGCTGAAGTGCCTGTCTCATGTACCTATTGATTTTTTTTCTCTCTCTGACTTGTATTTGACAAACAGGAACTTACATTTAGTTTGATTTCTTACGTTGCGTTTATTTTTTACTTGCGGAGTTAGAAAACCATGGCCTTTGTCTTGTCCAGACTTCACTGAAATTAAATATGCTAGACATTTTGGAAAGCAAGACTGAAAAAGGGAAAATCATGCAAAGCTGAGACCTCTGAGAGGCAGAGGGCATCTGGCTGCCAATCACTGCGATCGAATTCACTTGAAATCAATGTAAACCGAGGGAACGCTGCATCTTGCAAGATTAGCTGATGACAGAAGGTTCTGTTCTTAAATTTGCATTGAAAATAGGTGTCAGTTAGGGGCAGTAATTAAATTTTAGAATATGCCTGTCATATTCTAAATGTCACACATTCAGTGATTCTTATTGACTGCTATCAGTCAATCTGAGTGAGAAAAGCGTGGTAGTAGCTCAATAAGCTTGTCTGATGCTACCTCTGAGAAGTTTTGAGCCTTTTAGGAAAAAGCATCTGACTTCATTCCGTAAGAAAACTATGTGCTACTATTGGGAATTTTGGTGCTTGTGTCCAGGAAATTTAGATGTGGCTTTCTAGCTAACAAGTGTCCCTATTCCACAGTCCAAAGGTGTGAGAGATTCATTAACTGAACGAGACAGTTTTCCTGGAGACAAGATGCTCCAGCTGCACTATATGCTTAATGCCACAAAGAACAGGAAGACTTCGAAGAGAAATTACTTGGGTATAGTTTTCCTGGGCTTTTCCTGAGTCAAAGCTTGATCTGCAGATTTGTTCCAAGAAAAGCCAATGTACTATTGTTTTGCATAGCAGAGATCTCAGGGACTGTGGGAGTAGGAGGATTCCATTGTGGAGGGGCAGTCTTACAGCCTGGTCAGTTCTTTGTTGTACATTTTCATACCATAAACCTCAGCACCTGAAACTAGAGTGAGACTAATGTTTCCATAACTCTCAAAGTGCTGTCATGTGCTTAGCTTAGCTCTTGCAATTAAAAACCTTTCTTGCTCAGCTACCAGGCTGAACATACTCTGAAGCCTTGGCAAGAGACAGGGGACAGAGAGGATGTTTTCTTTCGTGTGTTACTGGAGTTGTGTTTTCAGGGCACGTTTTGGGTTGTTAATGCAAATTGCACAGCACAGTCTCGGATGGATCCGAGGAAACATTTTTCACACATGCTGGTAATGCTCCCCAGGAGCTGTTAAAATGTACTGCTTTGAACTTGAGTAAAGAAACACAACTGCCTGGCTGGTGCTCGCTGTCCTGGCTGTGGCTGTACTGCTCAAAACATCTGCTTGGCCAAGGTTAGTGCCACAGAAATGAGCAGTGTGATGTGACAGGACACAAATGGCTCACCCAGACATTACAGAGAGATGCTGTTTACAATTAGTAATTTATTAGTACAGTTATTTTTTATATAGTAGAAATTTTGGGGGTTTTTAGTCATAGCTGCAAGAATGGCTTCCTCAGAGGTGCTTTCTCTTTCTTCTCTCGGTTGTGAAGTACAGCTTGTGCTTCACGTGCCCTTGCCATCCTCCCGTGCACAAACTAGAAAATATGCTGGATTTCATGATGGCTGTGTGACAGAGCTTATTCTCACTTTCATCAGTGCAAATACCTAATATTATGAATTTTTTAGTAGTTCTAGGATTTAATCCCAGAATCACAGGTATGAAGTCTTGTCAGGGCAAAGAAAAAGCAGAGATAAGTAGATGCAAAATGATACTTGCAGGAAGTCAGGGGGGAAAATGATGAAAAAGCGTTGAGATATTTTAGTGAGACATGCTTTATAACCCAGCCCGACAAACTGAGATGAGGCCATTTTTCAGGGGAAGGGTAAGCATAAGGGATATTGAAGATTAAATTTTGCTAATATAATGCCAAGTCAGAGATACCTATCAAATAAACCTATGGTCATTCTCTCTGAAAAGTCAATGTTCAATATCAGTGTAAAATGTCTCATTTCTTCCTAGGGAAACATTGCTCTCTTAGCAGTTATTTAGATTGAGATCACCAGTTGATCATTTATAGATTCATTTATATTGATTATTTGTTGCTGTGTTTCTTTGTTGACTCACTGTTGTTTTGCACTTAGTGTGCTTATGGATTTTATTTATTTAAGTATAGCAGTATATATTTGTCTTTAGGTATAGAACTATTGCTCTGTGGGTTCATAGAGGATTGAAAGATTTGACATGGATTTTGTAAGTGTGGCTAATGTAGCTCTTAAAGCAGCACTATGAATGCCATGAAAAAATACCCACAAAAATACTTAAGTGTACGAAAGAGACAAGAAAATATTCAAGGAATATTCAAGGACCTTGAAGGAAGACAAAATGAAAAATTGGAATTAAATTCAATTTGTGAAATTCATAAGACAGCGTAACAGAGTAGGGAACCTATGGAGCAAAAGAAGTTAAACAGTGGGAAGAGAAATGACATATCACTAAGAACTGACAGAAAACTTTACTCACCATATAATACAATGGGATGAATTTATCTCAGTGATTTAAAAGCTCTTTAAGAAACAGTTTTCAGGTTCATTTCAGCTTTTGCTTATTCAGGGTTTAATTTTATGTAGTCTTGCTGCATTACACTTTGACCTGCCTTCTCATGTCACTACTGAGATCCCAGCCATCATATATATTCTGTATGTCCAGTAATAAAGTCACTGACTTGCCAAGGTCAGCGAGTCTGAACACCTAATACACCATTCTCATGTGATGTTGTGCCTTGTTAGTAATTCCTTACATGATAACCTTGTAGCTATAAACAGGAAAAATTACATCTTCCGTGACAACCTGTCTGACCCCTGGGACAAATTCTGCACTCCAGATTTGGGTTTGCAAGGTTAGAGGATGATTTGTGTTGGTAGGGACCTCTGGATGTCTCTTCTGCTCCAGATGGGTCATCTCTTATGTCCACTCTGCTCTTGAAGACCTCCAAGGACAGAGATTGCATGTGGCTTTATCTTCTTCATGACCTGTAGGTTCTGACAGGCTGCTTTGAAGCCCTCCAGCCATCTCTTCCCCCTCCTCCAATGGCAGGTACTCCATCCCCTACCCATCCTGGTGACATCCCCTGCACTTGCTCTGGTTTATTGGTGTCCTTGTTGTATTGGAAGGCCCCAGACTGGAAGCAGTTATCCTAGAAGTAGCCTAATGAGAGCAGATGGGGATAACTCTCTCCCCCAGTCCCCTGGCCATGCTCTGTTCCTACAGCCCAAGATGCTGCTGCCAGACCCTGCTGCTGCCTCGTGTTTGTCCAGGGGGCAAAAACCCCAGGGCCTTTCACACAGAGCTGCTCCCCGGCCAGGCAGTCCCTCTTTGGTACCACTGCAAGAAGTTTATCATTATAGTGATCTGAGAAATGTAGTCCTTTTCCTGAGTGTGAAGGAATGTCTGTTTTCCATAGCAGAATTTGACCATGATGGGTAGAGGCAGGCCAAAGATTATTTTATTTATTAGAGCAATGTGTGTAGGAAGGAGAGGCTCCTTTTTGAATTGTGCATGGATACTTTATAGTCAGCAAACTCTCTCTTAATTTCTGATAATTGTTTCTGACATCAGAAGCTTGAATTACAATGCCAAAATGAAGAATGTAGTTGGTTAGAAAAATCCTGTTTTGACTTGTATGTTGAGCAGATTTGATAATGAGAGAATCACTACTGAACCCCACTGTGTGATTATGAAACACTCTTAATGTCTTTATCTTGGCTATTACTAAATAATTACTAGAAAAGGCAAGCATTTGTATTAATGCAGTTCCTGAATTGAAAAGGAAATTCATTCTCTAATATTGATCTTAGAGAACCTTACCTAAAAATGTAAATATTCTCTAGGTTTAGTTTGTTTTCTTCTCTGGGATGTCCAGATTTACCCCTCTGTGTCATATTTAATTTTTAGAAGGTATTATACATAATGCATAACAGTGCCACAGTTAATTGAATTTTAAGCTTTATTTTAATTTGCTGGTTGGTTGATCAGCTGATTTCCTCCAACATTTTTCTTACTAAATACTTTCTGAGAAAAGCCACAGAATAGAAGATGTTTTCACATCCTGGTGCCAGTGTGGCAGAGCAGGTTCCCCACGTGCTGGATGACGAGGTGTCTCTGTGTCTGCGGCACTTTCCTCACCTTACACAGGAATCAGCCTGGAGTAGACAAGACTCTTGGAAAGGTCAGACAGTCTGTTCCATATATGCTGCTCATCCATGCATGTTAACAGTTGTTTCATTTAAATTTGGATGTAGTGCACTCTTCTCACAGTTCTCTTTTGTATTTTCTGTATAGTTGCATCTTCTTCTTTCAATTCACTTATTTCTCCTGCAAGAGTCTTCCTGCATTCAGTGAGGTGCAGGTGGCTGCAAATCTCTAATGCAGAGATCAGAGGGTGAGGAATGACCTGAGGGTGCAGGAGCTAGGCAGAAAGCCCCATCTGTGCTGACCACAGCAGAAGGCCAGGGATCCACTGCTGGTGCTCAGGATCCCAACTTCACATAAACTGACTTAAGTGCAACTGTACCCGCAGTGAGTCCAAAGCCATCCTGCTATAATCAAGAGATTTCATTTTTCAATTAGCATATTTTTGCTACAGCTTTGCCTCCTAAATATGGAAACCATGAAACCCCTCTGTAATTCCAGGGGAGCTAGTTCAATCCAAGGCAGCTGATTTGTCAACAAACTCAGGTTTTGCTCCTGACAGTTGGAATTGGAGTTGTGAGGGTAATATTCTCTTTTGCAGAAGGAAGGAGATATTCCTTCTGTCAGACTGTATTGTCACTAGAGGATTTCTTTGTTCAGTTATTAAAAGCTTTAAAATTGAGGTAAATAGTGCTGGATATGCTGAGAAAATTAATGAATGCTAGAAAAATGTCAGGAGTACATAGCAAGGTAATACAAGAGTAGATATGAACTTGTGACATCTTTGCTGGTCTGTGGAAAATGCAAAAGAACCTTAAACTGAAAGAGAAATGAAACTATTTTGAAGCAGGCACACTAACAATTACCAGAGAGGTGAAGTGCAACACCATAGCCCCACGTACCTGGCAGTGGTGGGTTACTGTGCCTTTAGCATCCCAGCCTTTTCCAAGGAGAGACCTGGGTGTGTTGGTAAGAATGTGGTGCAGAGCTGGGACCTGAAAATAGAGAATCCTGTTAAAACTGGCCACAAGGTAGTGGGGAGCAGCAAGAGAAAAGAGATGTCATTTTGGCTCATGTGATTTGTTGAGCCAAAAATTTATTTCACCTGTTGTTTCTTTCTTCATATATATCCCACTTTTACATCTTGAGACTCCATTAATCGCTGAAATGCAGAACTCCAACCACATGAGAAAAGAGAGACCATAATGGAGTCTGCTCATTAAGAAAAGCTCAGGGATCTGATTAGTCTTACTCTTGCAGGAGGAATTGTAAGTTTTTTTAAAAAACATTTGTATGTCATTTTAGTTCTTGTCATGTTACTGTCTTCATGGCCAGAATCTGAACCTTAAAAACATCAAAGTTCTTATACAAGGGTTTAGGGATTTGGAGCTTGGTTCATGAAGAGTATTAGAGTCTTTTCCAACAAGAAAAATTTTTCTGCACCTCTGGAGGCTTCCTGAAAATCCTAAAACAAATAATAGAAAAATAGTGATTTAAAACCTAATTTCTAATACAAACCAGCTCTGGCTGTCTAGATGAAGAATAAGCTTCAATAAATGGGAGACAGACGCAGCCTCTTCAGTATGAAGAGTAGCGAGGATGCAGAAATAGAAATAGGTTTTTCATTACTTGAGGGATTATGCTTGGGCCAGAAATGCCAAATATTCTGTGGACCGCAGCTGCACTTTCAGCCTGCTGTTGTATTAGCTGGTAATAGTAAAACAATGATGTGGTGGTAGAGACAGCTATTTGTTCTCAGAAATACAGAAAAGTTGTTTTCCCTTTCTTTGCTTGGATTGCCATTTTGTCCTCCATGGCATGTCTTAAACTTCTGTCCTATTGCAGTAAATGGGCTACAAATTAAAATACACATTCTCCTTGAGCACCACCTGAGGATGCTCCTCCAGCTGCTGATGTGCTCCCTTAGCCAATTTTTTCTTCTGTCCTTGTGACACTCCTTAGTCAATTCAGGGGCTCGTTATTTCCTTGCACAACTGGGTCAGGGCAATTGCCTGAGCAGCTGTGGGCAAGTGCCACCCATTAGACCTGTGGCAAGGAAGGAAGGGGGTTACTGTCCCTGGGAGCAGGGAATTCAGAGACATTCAGGAAAACAGAAGGAGGCAACCTACTTCTCAATTGTTTTTCTGTCACTTGATCAGCACTGCCCACTCTCTTATTAACACAGAGACTGGAAATAGTTGGACTTTGAGGATGTAGCTGGGTGGAGGGTTTCACTCAATCTCATCTGGGAATATTTGTAAAGGGGAATTACTTAAGTTAAAAAGCTATGGGTTTCATCTCTTTAGATTTTAGATCTCTGACAGAATGAGTTTTATCTTTTGCTTTAGGCCAAATAAAGGTTTAACAACATTTAACACCATTCTCTTCATCTTTAGATTTTTTTTTCCCTGTCAAAAATCTATGCATTTCCTTTCTATAAAAATCACCATGAAAGTGGTCTGCTTAACTCCATTTCCCCATGCTATGAAACATTGTTTTAATATGTTGTTTGACTTTTTACAGTGAGCATTCATAAATCATTCATTTTTTCTCCCGTATTTACCATTAGAAAGCTGTAAACCGCTAGAACGGAAAAAGGCTTTTAAACACAGTGCAATTTGCTTAGCATTGCTTTGGCACTCCTGGAGTACCAAATATACAGCAGGTACCTTAGCAGACAGAGTTTGCTTTGCTTTGGCTCTGTGTGCATTTCAGTGTACAGTTTTCCTGCGTTGCCCATGTTTTGAGTAGCCAATATTTCTTACGGAATTCACTGTTTCAATGAATTGGAATTCCTGGATACCATTTCAAAGCTGTCAGCATCCCAACCTGCATTTCAACTCAAGTCTGAAGGAGGAGACCTTTTAGTAGCTACTTCTAGCAGAATGGTGGAGTTTTGAGGTGAGTAGTTCCCAGTGCAGTGCAGCTGAGGGGTTCAGGTCACCAGGCAGTGCAGCCTGCTAGAACAATCCACGCAGTCCCAAGGATCATTCTAAAACTCTTATTCCAGGGCCCCAGAGTCACAGGAACAGCATGAACTACAGGCTGTGGATGGTGCTGCAAATCCTGCTCTGGCAGCTCTGCTGCTGGCACTTTGGATTTCCAGTTTGCACAGTGGGTGCCTTTGCCTGGGACCCGAGACCAGTGTGGGTCACTGACGATGAACCATTTCCCAGGGATGGGGCAGCACAAGGCCATGGGTTTCCTTCGTAAAATCCATCTTATTTTTTGCCTTTCAAGTATGGATCCTTATTCTGAGCACAGATCTTCGCTTTTGCAAATAGAAAGGTCCAAACCAAAGTTCAGGACCCAACATTTAGGAATTCCAGTTCTCTTAACATTTTTCCATTCTTCAGCTGTAAGCAATCCTTTACATACTTTCAGCAGATTTTGTTTTAAATGCTCTCCATTAAGAGTTTCTGCTGAGTGCTACGGCTTGCATACTCTGACAATCCCAGAGCAGTTTGCAAAAGAGGTAATGGCTGCATGTACTGCATACCTTGCTTTTTCTTGGGTACAGTGGTGACTCTGGAATTGTCAATATTTTTTATAGCTGTACAAAGCAGTTTCCTTAGTTCAGTGTTCAGGGGTTTGACACATGGGTAAATTACTGAACACAGCAAGTCATCAGTAAGTGTCTGTGTGGATGCTTTTAGCCAAAATTTGCAATTTTTAAAAAATTTAGTTTTACTGTGTGGCCCCAAATCTTTCTGTTTTCAGAGACAAAAGATTTTTGTAATTTCTTGCAAGGCAAAACAGGCCTTAAACACCAAAGGTTAAGATTTGGGGGTTTGGAGGTGGCAGAAATTCAGGCTTTCACTTCGCTTAGTAACGTTCCTCACAAAAATCTTCTGATGAAAGAGTTGCTGATCAGAGGGCAGGAGAATGGCTTTGAAAGCGAGTTGGTTCTTTTCAACACTCAGTGCTCAGCTGGTCCCAACTCCAGTGCTCAGGCACACAGCACTTGTGGGTAAAGGTGAAGGTTTACAATTGTGTGGAAGGTAATGGTGAATCTTGGTTTCCTTTGGCTGGAAATTTAAAACCAGTCATGTCCTTTCTTGGCTGAAGGAAAACACCGATCCTAGATGCTTTCTCCTCAGTCGCAGGGTCTGTAAAACTGTGGGGCTTCTTTCCCCCCACCCTCTGCTGGGGTATCCTTTGTTGGATATGATTTATGTCAATGAGCACTGTGCAATGTGTGTTCAGTCTTTAGTAAAGTCACGCAATTTATCAGTGCCAGCTCTGGGCTGGGGGAGGCCTCTGAAACCCGTGCATGTCACCTCCATGGAACTATCCCCTTTGTCAACTCAAGAACTGGAAATCCTGCAATCATCAATCCCTGGTTTTCAGTAGTATAAATGCCCCACATGCCATTTAGGAATAGAGACATTATTGCTTAGCATGAAATGCCATTTCAGTTTGAACTCTCTGACTAGTCTGCTAAGATAAAGATAATGTTATTCTATGGTAGTTTTACCTTTCAAAGCTTTTTCTAAATATAAGCAGTTTTTCCCTAAAGCCTTTTTGTGGAAGTCAAAGGTCTGTAATGAAATGGCAAGATCATAATAGAGTTTGGGTTGCTGATTATGAAAAGGCCAATTTTGTAGTAGACAGAATTATATTTTATGTGTCTCTAGCTTGCTTATTGTTTGTGTTTATGTCTATTGATGTGTACAAATTGAACTGATTTCTCTATAGATTTTACTGATTTCTTTCACCTACTTTTTGTTGTGTGCTACTAGATGCTCTTAAGTCATGCATAGATAATACTTTATGATGTACTAAAAATAAATAATATTACTACAAGCTGACAGAAACTATGAAAATATTTCCCCTATTTTTTAGCTTGCTTATTTCATGTATTTTTTCAGAGTTTTACCCTAGGCCCATTCTTGAAAATAGTCTATGTGTACTGTTCTGAAGTTTGTTAGAAACGCACATGTCAGTGAAGTCAGGAATGGGAAAATTTATCATAGTTTGTCTAAACTTTTCTGCAGCAGGGGAGAAGTTTACAAAAACAGCTGAGACAGTAACTGGAGGTAGTTTCATTTTCTTGGGTAAAATTTACAGTATCTTGAAGCGTTCAGTATTTTGGAGGGATCTAGTACATATTGCCACCAATACTTGTAATGAATAATAAAATTGTGCTATTTTATGAGGAGAAATGTTCCTCAGACCCTTTGTTACTGCAGGTTGCATAAGTTTTAGTGTGACATGAGGGTCACTGAATATTAAATCCAGACTCTCCCAACAGATGTGCAGATCAGCTGGGCCAGCACAAAGCCACCCTTCCCTGTGCAGGCTGTTGTGAAGGAGGGCACCAGGGAAGGTCTTTGGGCACTTATCCTAAAGCCATTTAGGACGAAGCAGTTTGTCCCTCTAAATCTCACCTTGACAGAATGGGTTTAAAACCAACCCTTGGCTGGGCAAAACTCGAGCTGAAAGTATTCTTGGACACCTCTGAAGCTTTGAAGTGAAGTTTGCTCTCTGTTCCCTGGCTGAAGGTCAGATGCAGCCTCCTGTGAGCCAGGGGTGGGGGGAAGGCAGGAGGCAGCGCAGATTTTTCACTTCCTCATCCCTTAATGCAAGATCATCTGGATGTGACCATCCGTTCCTGCCTGCCCTTGGCAGTGCAGCAGGCGCCACTTCACGGTGTCTCTCTGGCACCATCAATCTGTTGTATGGGCTGGGATGCCATGCTAGGAAAACAAATAGCACTGGTGTCCTAGCCAAGGACTAACAGATGGGGCGAATTCTGCTGTCCTCTCACTAAATCTAGCTAGAAAACGGATAACCAGCTTTTCCAACTTCAACTGAAATAAGCGAGTCCCAGATCTACAAAAGGAATTCCATGAACCACTTTGTAGCACTTCCCTTAAGGTTGATAGATTACTTTTAATTTTTTTTTTTCCTTCCTCTGCCCGCCCAGACTGTGTTTCCTTATGGGTGTTTTAATTCTTAACAGTCTGGACATCTTCTTTATGACCCAGCTATTGCTATTTCTTCTAAGAAAATGCAGTTTTATTTATACCCTTTGATTTTATTGAGCAAAAGCCCACATTCTGTGGTGCTCTCATAATTAAACAAAAGTTTGTGTAGAAGCCAGTATTGTAAATTTTATTTTCCTTAAGGAAAAAAAGCAGCATCTGATTTAAGAGCAGTAAAAAATTTTGTAAGTTTTATTTATTTGTAAAGTGATAGCTGCTGTGATTGAAATTAAACATGGTATCATGCTGCTTCTGATTAATTCTAGCACAGAGGAGCCAAAAAATAACTGGGTTTTTCTGTAAATAGGCTAAATTAGCATCTGGTAAATAATGGTAGTTGGAGGAATTGAAAAGAAAGACAAAAGTTTTATTTTCTGCTCAATGAAATTACTTAGTCATTTTTTAAAAAATAACACTTGAAGTTAAGGCTATGATTCACTGTTTTGCAGAATTGAGATGAATAATAGTTAATGCTAATTTAGCTTAGAAGCATATTACTGTGGGGAAAGTAAATGTTATTATTCCTGCATTCCAGATGGCTAAATTGAGTTTCAGTAATGTATATATTTTACATTACCGTAAAAAATGGATCTTAGGTCTGCTGGTTTTGAGTGTCTTTTAGTAGTATCAGGCTCTATATTCTGGTATCTAAAAGTAACACAATAACTAAATGTAAGGAAGAGAACTGGGTTTCAGAAAGAAATCAAAGCACAAGGTGGTAAAGTGTGATAGACAATTCGTGCCTATTGAGACAGCAAAGCATGACAGGCAATTCACGCCTGTTCCTAGGTAGCTCAGGGGGAGAGATCTGTGTGTGTGAGTGTTTGTGTGTGTGGGTAATGAAGAGACTTCTTCACCAAGCATGGAATGATAACATGAGCTGCACTTTACTCACTTCCCAAAGAATCCTACACATTCACATCACATTTGGAGCAACATTTTCAAATTGTTTTCTCTTATGGTAGGCAAAATCATTTGTTCTGGCTAACAACACCTTTACTTGAAACGGTTAGCATTTTGTAGTTATTTTATTGAGGAACATCAGTATTCACTTTTTGAGTTCTGATACTCTATTAAAACTTAATGAGGGTCAGCAGAAGTTTGGGGATCTGTGTGTCAGAGTGCTTTTCCCACTGTCCTGCTCTGCCTAACCACTTGTTCCCAGCTCATTTGATTTTCCCAGGTAAGTTTGCAAGGAGAGGGCTGTAGCCTTGGGTGTTACCAAATCAATTAAAATCTTCCTCTGCTCTCTCAGGATGCAAGACTTGCTCTCCAAGCACAACCTCATCTATCCAGTTTTATTCCAGGACCCTAAGTTACTGTCCCTGTGTGACAAGGTCTTGCTCTTCAGGCTGTTTTCTGGGAAATTCTGCTTCTTGAGGAGGTGCAGCTATTACTGCATCATTTTCCTTCTTCAAGCTGAGTGGAGGGGAAGTAGAAATCAGCATTGCCCAGCTCCAAGCTGGTTCTGTTGTGGGGAACAACACCTGTGACTTTCAGTGAGTTATTGTTGCTGCCAGAATATCAGGTGTGACACCCTTGGCCCACACTCAGTGTTAAGTCACTTTTTACTATTGTTTTAGCTGAGGTATATCCTTTATAGGTATAAAGGAGCAATTTCTTCAGAGTAGGAGTGAAGCTGGACCACTTGAGGAACCTTTCAGTGCTATTCCTATTCTGAGAATAAATGGCAAATAGCAGGTTCTGGGGCCATTAATCAGGTGTCTTTTATTAGCAGAATGGTCAACTTAAAAAAATAAAAAGAGTTGAAGTGCAATCTAATGTGGCAGAAGCTGTAAAAATAATAAAATATTTTACAATAATGCTGCAATCTGAAAGGAAGAAGACAAGCTTTATTCTGTTCTCCGTACAACTTGATGAAAAGAACTTTACAAAACAAGGACAGCGATCGGTGTGTTATTTCTGTTCTCTGATTTTCTTTTGGAAGCAACAGATCCCAATCCCCTAGTAAAGCTTTCAAAATTACTCTACCTGAACAATAATCTGCTTTTTCCCACCTTTGGTTTACTCATCTGTCTTCTACTGCTGATACTCCACACTCCTTCTTTCAGTGCTGTCAGCTATAGGAGTAGTTGTGTTTTGTTTGTGTTACTGTTAGTGGTGATAACATGTTTTCTCATTTAAGAATCTGCAGGAATCTTCATTCGGATTCCAAGGAAAGCAATTTGTACGTTACTACTGGAAAAAAAAATAATATCGGGTCTTGAAAGATAAAATATAATGAGATGTGAGTGTTAGCAGTACCTGTTTGAGTGTGATGTCGACAACTGTCAACATTCCCAAATTGCTTTTAAAAATTTTAATAGTTGTTTTGTGGAGAAGACAGTGAATATTTTGATCTTGACAATATGACTGTGATTTCCTCCAAATAACGTGATACAGATTAAACTGCAGAGATGTTGCAAAGGTGCTTTAAATCACTTGTGTTTCCATGATACAGATAAATAAAACTAGATTTATTTTTCTTGATCGCTAGTGTTTGTAGAACTTTATTCACTTTTTGGATAGCTTTTTATTATTTGATTTCTCTGTGGAATTAGTGTAAAAATTACATGTTTTCTTGTTGATGTATATGAATGGAAACACAGCTGGATATGTCTTATTTTAGTGCTTTCAAGATTGCTCTTTAAGTGCTCGTGTTCTGGTGCCACAGCAAAGTTATGCAGTTGTATTGTGCTACTGAAAAATTCAATAGCTTCAATCTACAGCATTTGTATGCCACTGCCTGAGCCTTTCTGCCAGTAGGTCACATGTGCAAAGATAGTCAGAGTCCTCCTCCTTCCTCTCTTTCCTCATCCTCTCTCCAGGTTCCATATATTTTGTCAGTTATCACCACAGCAGGTGTCTTATGGCAGATAGAGGCCCAAAAAATGTGAATGAAGTAGCACATAATTTAATGATTGATTTACAAAGCAGGCACTGAAGGGAAAAATGCTTCTCCCTCTGATACCAGCGGGCAACCACTAAATCATCAGCCTACGCAAAAGTGTAGTACAGCCATCCCCGAGGAAAATTGAAGGCAAACTGAGGTAAGCAGCACGCCCTGGCTTGCGGCTGGGAGCTGGCAAAGGAGGGTGACTGAGCAGAGCCTGTTTCTGTGCCAGGAGCAGTCCCAGAGTCTGGGGGCAGGACCACACGCTGCCCTCCCCACCCTCCTCAGCAGGCTGGGTTTGCATCTCCACCACAGCCACTGTCCTCCACAGTGCTTCAAGAAAACTTCTTGGTAATGGCAAATTCATATTAGTCTTCTAGAAAAAACCAGGATTTTCATGCTTTATTGTATCATTTTCTGCCTCCTCAGTCTCCAGGGTGCCAGTGCACCTGGGCAGTGCTGCTGGGGCCGCTGAGAACTGTTCAGATTTTTGGCTGCAGCATTTGTCAGTGTTTCTGATGAACCCAACATGAAGACATTTAACAGGAGACATTGCTAAAATTGTATTTTACACATCTGCTGCATTGATATTTACATGTGCGCTCCTTCCCAAATTTATTATACAGGGTTTAGTTACATTTCTGGAGTGGCAGGGCCCATGGATCTCCTGTTTTTCTTGGGGAATAGGGAGCCTTTGACAGGGCTTGAGGCAGTACAGAGAAACCTTCATTGTGCCGGTGCCTTGCCAGGCAGGGGTGAGCAGCAAGGGAGCAATCCTGAGTTACAGCTCCAGGGGTTAACCCCAGATTTCATACTTCAGTCTCATATCAGTTGGACACAGCCCTGGTGACTCTGTGCTCTGCCTTGTGTCCCACAGCTGGCAGTGGCTGTCCCTTCCTGGGCAGAGCTAAGCTGCTGCTTGGCTCTTACATGGGAAGACTGTGGGCTGCTTTAGTGTAAGCCAGTTTTCCATAAAATATCAAGGATTGATTGCCATCTATCTAACACATGGCTAGGGCTGGTACAGACCAGCTCCTATGGTTTTCTTACAGTCCCTTTGCATTTTTCCATGAGGATTTAAGTTTCCTTTCCCTGTCCTGCAGTGCAGCTGTTGAACTCCAGTTAGACAGCACCGTTCTTGCCTCATACAATCACAGGATCATGAAGATTGGAAAAGGTCTCTAAAATCGAGTCCAACCTGTAACCCAGCACTGCCATGTCCCCACTAAACTGAGTCCTCAAGTGCCACATCCACCCTTCTTTTGTCCACAGGGTGGGATGGTTTCGTATTCAGGCATGGTGTGTGTGCAGGACTCTGTTGGGAGCTGGTGCTGTGAAGGGAGGAGGCAGTGGCACAGGGCACGTCCTTTCCTGCAGCTCACTTTGGGCACTGTTAGTGAAACCACTGGAAACTGTGAAACATGTGACAGGTGGCCATGGAACACTTAAGCTCTTGAGGGATACTTTTATTTTGGTATCTCCTGTAATGAAACCTTAATATCCTTGCCATTGAATTTACATGACAGATCTAGCAAATAGCCTAGAAAATGCTACCATTTATAAAGGAATTCCGTTAAGGACTGGGTGCAGATACAGGAAAATGTGCGTTATGGCACCATTCAGCAAAATTTATTCTTGCAATTATGGCCCTCAGTGCTGGCACACCTATTCTTAAAAGTCAAGTCTGCATTTGTAGACTTCAGAGGCTTGTTTCAAGCATTCTCATATTGTAAGGGTTGCTAAGTTGCTAAGATACAGGCAGAAAGGTAAGTTTATTTAATACGTTTTGTTGAATAAATTTTATAAAATATTACTCTGATCTGTGGTTCACTAGGCTATATCTGAGGCTTTGCTCAAGTGGAATTGTCATGAAAAATAGTATGGACTTGATTCATGATTGCATTATTCCTCTTCCACACTGATATAGCTACATCGAAAATAATTGACTTAAACCAATGGGGCATGAAAAAGATGCAGGGATGAATTTGGCTCTATTTCTTGAAATGAAATATGTGCCATTTTCTGTTCGGCATTTGCTGTACCTTAAGAAAAATCATAAGGCAAATTACATCAAATCACACTATTAAAAGAAACATTTTCTTGTTCTGTGCAGTTGAACAGATCTGAAACATTTATGTGTTCAGAATTTTCTCAAAAGCACACTTTTTATCCTTGCCCTGTATTTAAAAATTGATAACCAAGGGGAAAAGCTGTTGAGTTATAAAAACAGGGTTTTTTTATGGTAATTGTGTCATCTTCTGCTAAAACATAATTGAACTCAAGGTTTGCATTTGCAAATGACCTTGACTAAAGTTTTTCAATTCAAAGAATTCATGTAATGACTTGGACCATCTAGAATTTCCGAATCCCTTTATGGGGCAAAACCTGTGTAGCTCCTATTAAGGACCCTGTGTTTGAGAATGTGACTCTTTCTGCCTCTCCAGGATGATTTTAGACTCCGTTTACAGAGAAAATCAGTACAGGAAAGTTCAGAGAGTGGCTGAATGATCTTAGGAGTCTTGTTCTTGCCCGTGGCTCAAAGAATCAGCTTGTAAACTCTAGGGGTACCTGACTCCCCAGTCTTCTGGAACCAGTAGCCCTTTACTGGCTACAGCTTTGGGAATAATCTTCACTCCATTGCTTTCTGCATATGGAGACTGGTTTATGTCACGAGGATGACATTGCTGGGTTTGTGGATGCTGCATCTTCCAAGCACTGAAATAGTCCCTACAAGGGCAGAGATGGCTGGAGCACGTGTGCCTGGGCACAGAATTCCCTGGCTCACACCACTGTCCTGCCTTAGTTCTGGAAAGAATAAATAATGTATTTCTGCCTGTCAGTCCCCTTTGCTCCCTCCTCTCTTCTTTCTCCCTGAAGGGAGGCTTCAGGCTTAGGTTTTCTCCTTGATTCAAGTTTTTAAACTTTATTAAATATTTCTGAATGCAAGAGGAGGGAAAAGAATGAGAGAATGATTACATACCTTTAAAGGCCTGAAGATGAAAATCTTCAGTCTTAATTTCTCACCTTTAAGCCACTACTCATTTGCTTCTTGAGTCAATATTTTCCCAGAAGCATTAGTGACAAAAGCAGCTGCCTGTGTGGATGTCCCCTTACGTTCCTTGGGTCTCGTCCCAGTGGTGCTTACCCAGATGTGCATCATGTGCTGACTCAGGAGAGGGACTGTTCACTGCACATTTGAAGTACAATCACAAGTTGATTGGAATACATGTTGTTCTTTCCAGCCAGTTCTTTATCGTTTATTCTTTAGGGATCTTTTAAAAGGCACAAATCATTGCCTTATGATTGCTATTCAGAGCAAGCTGCCTGACTGTATCTGACAGTGCCCTTCCCCAGATTCCCCTTTTCTGTCTCTAGCTCCCTCACCAAGCTGTATGTTCCTGTGAGTGCACTCAGGTAGGACAACAGAATAAGGAGAAGATGATAAAAATAATTTATCTCTTCAAGAGTACTGATCCCTAAGTAAGGTAGCTCCTCGTACAAATCACATGGGTGCTGTTAAACCCCACAGGGCAGGAGAAGTAGGCACTAGTTATCTGCTCTATCATTGCTCCAGGCAGGGTTGTCTCTACAGACACAGGACGAGGAAATGACAGGAGGACCACAGCCACCTCCACAGAGTTCTTGCTTCCAGAGGACTTTGACTGACAGGCTCTGCTTCCTCTGCCTGAGGCTCTGGCTCCTGGTTTCATACCCAGCCAGGTTTGTCCCAGTAGTTTTTCAGCTTGTACCTGTCCGTCAGGCATATTTAGGTGGACCGTGGCCATGGAAAACTGCTGGAGGGGGAATTTGCTCTTTTGCCTCTGCTTGCTGGAAGAAGAATTGGACGGCATTAAGAGGCTTCAACCTGCTAGATGTTTGTTTCTGGGTATCCTAATACACCCTCATATTAAGAGTTCATGTCCATCAAAGTCTGCTTTTTATCTCCACTCATATAGAGGCTTGAAAATAAAAGAAACTCAGTGATCAAATAAATGCTTCATTTTAACCTGAAAAAAATATACATGATTTAAAAAATAATTTAAAATGGAGCTTCCCATTCTTCCCAGTGCTATTGTGAGAACTGAGCTGAAAGCCATACCATTCCTTCCTTGCCAAAATGGGGCATAACCAAGTTTGTTTAGCAAGCTTTTCATGAGAGTCAGTCCTTACACTGAAAGCTCCTATCCTGTCACCTGTTTTTAAATGCTTCAAATGTAGGAAGCCTGCTGCAGGTGGTATCAGTAGTTTTACTGATCTGAGGCCTTGGGCAAATTCATTTGAATTGCTTTGAAACTGCATATTCAAAATTCAATAAAATAAGAGGGTCTGATGGTGCAGCTGCAGCATATCCCCTCCAGCTGGGTTTGCTGAGATGTTTCAAGGCCCTGGACTAGCAAAGCCTGGGTGTGATGTACAGATTATACAGATAGCTGCCAGGGAAGAGGTTTTGGCAGGCTGGGTACAGCAAAACCCCCTGCCAGCAGACTTGGGAGTGAGTAACAGTGGCTTTCGTGCTATGTGGCATCTTTTGCTGGCTTTCCTAGACAGAAATTTGTTGGTGCAATAGTGGCAGCAGGCCAGGGGGAGGGGATTGCCTCAAGGGTAAAGGGATGGAATGTAGGAAAAACAATAAACCCAAAAAGCTCCAGTGGTTTTGAAAGCGACTGGCTATCCTGAATGCCTTGGTCTGGCTCCAAAATGAACTGTTCTGTGGGCGGGTTTCGTTAAATTGCATTCAGAAATCATATTTGCCCTTGGGCAGATACCCTTGCTTTTATGCACACTAGGCAAGTCACATGCACCAAAATGGAATTCACATGGTGCTTTAGTCAAAAAGCTAATGTCACTCATCATACCTTTTATGCATATCCAGTCCCTTGGTTCTTTATGCCCATTTAAATATGCAGAAGTGCTTTTTATTATTACATTGCCTGTAAAGTATGGAGATATAGATATATAGGCCATGTAATTTATTGCAGTGTAGACTCTTCTCTGCATATGTATTCACCACATAAATTAAAATCATAGTCATAAAACATTTTGGTTGGTGGGTTCTGATTTTCTCAGATTTCTGCTGCTAGACAGTGGAAGTAATTCCTTTATGTGCTGTGCATCCATGCTTTCCAAATGACTCCTTCAGTAGCAGTACATGGCTTATCTTTGTAGCATTGTGATGCTGGTATCCTTGTGAGCAACACAGCGCTGGCACAACCAGCACAGTGCCTAAAGGTGAGATAATCAGAGAATACACGCAGAGACGTTATTTGAGCACCATATCGTTGGACTGCACAGTATGTCCCTCGTTACTGAAAGGGCTACCATGAAATTTAATTTAGGATTTTACAGACACATTTTGAATTGGAAATCTCTGTAATAACTTTCCCTTTGCTCAGCCTTTTAACTGTGAAATTCAGTTGGGGAGTTTTGAAGCAGCAGGTAGTGTCTCGGCACTCTAGAGGGATTTCACCAGGATTCAGCTAAAGTGCTTGCAAGTGTCATTTCCATATTTAACTAATTTCAGTTTTTAATTAGCTCCATGTGAAAAATGAGAGTTCACGCTGAGCTAAGCTGTCAGCATAGAGGCTTGTTTCCTTTCTAGCCTCTCAGGACAATTACGGCAGCATCCCCTGGTTTTTTCAATGAGAGCGCTTAGCCACTGCACGCTCTGTCCCTCCATTGTTCCCTGCCAGGAGCCAGGGAGTGTGTTGTGTCTAGCTTGCTAAAATGGAGAAGACAAGTTCTGACAATATTTCAAATGCGAAATTGGTTCAGTAAAGGTTCAAAGAACTTCAGAGGTCTGGCTCTGAAACCTCCAGCAGCACGGAGCACGCTGCCGGCTCAGAGCTCCCTGGCACCGTGCAGTCGGTGACTGTTCCGAGCAGCGTCTGATCCTTCCAGCCCCATTCCTGCTGCACTGGGCAGTGATGCCTTCCAGCCAGCACAGAGGGAAAGCAGGATTTCCATGGGCTTTCTGCAGCCCAGACTGGGAACAACGCAGTGCTCCAGAGGTCACGCATCCCAAAGGCCTGGGGGCCTCCAGGAGAAAAGAGCTGCCCTTGTGTAAAATTCCACCATATAGGATAGGCGTGGAGACTTGGTAATCCTGCATCTCGGCTGAAAACTTACCTCTGAGGACCTGAATGCAAATGTTAAAATAGTTTTTGAGAACAAAGTGAGAGGTGCAGTTCATGTAAACTCTGCAAAGCCATGGGATGTGAACAGATTACTGAAATAATTTTATGAAATGATAGCAATTCTGAGTTACATTTATATGCCAGTCATATAATGACATTGTTATTGTTGAAAGAATGCAGTTATTAAATTTTAAAAATTACATTTAAATGGAAAAATTGGTGATGTTACCTCAGAGTTGGTTTTGTTTGTGGCTTTTTAAACCCATCCTATAAGGTGAGATTTTTAAAGATTTATGAATAGGTTCGGTAGTATCTTCATTTTCATTTTGGTTTATATCCTAGCAAAATAGAGGTTGTGTGTATTTTATTCCTCACTAATTAGTATGGACAGCCACTTCCAGTAGGCAGGAGCAGATTTTCTCTATTAGACCATAAAATCAAATGCATCTTTTTCAAATCAAAGATGGATGAGGAAAAAAAAATCTCAGCTGTGGCACTTTTTGGGTTCTTAATGTTCGTAGTGTTGTGAAAGCAGAAGGTAAATACATTGCAGAAACTTGTCAGATACAGTGACACTGAGGAGTTCCGAGTCATTTTTCTTTTAAGATATTGAGCTGCTTTGATACCTGCTTTCAAGCTGAAGCAAATTCTTGAAAGGGGAAAAAAAAAGGAAAATAAATTTCATCATGAAGAGTGAAGCTGAAATGCTAGATAGATTTTCAACATAGTTTAAGTTTTGGGGTTTCTTTAAAATATAGTATTTACTGTTTCATCCATCAAAGAAAAAAAGATATATAATCCTGGTTTGATTGCCAGCCAACTGGGTGTAACAAGAAGTAGAACTTGAGTGTTAGCAATGAAGTACCAGTGTGTAGTTCTAGCTACCATATATATTATTTTTTGCCCCTTGTATTGTGAGTTATCTTCTCTTCAAAGGATAATTCCTGGTTATTTTATTGATAGTACTAAGTAAAGTTATTACATATATTAAAATTTATTGTATTAATCATTTAACTCAGTGACACTTTACAAAGTGCATGTAATTGAAGGCAAAGGTTTCTGAGGGTGTGTAATCTAGTTTGTATTTTATTCTGTGATTCATTAATTAGTTGTACACAGTGATGCCTATGCTCATGCATTACAGCTCGTGTCCAATTCACTCTGCAGTTTAAACCCTTGACTTTAGAGGGCAGAGTTTTTGATGGGTTGCATTGCTGTTGCCTGTAGAAAACACTGTTTTTTCAGGCATTGTTATGATACTCGTGGTGTCAAATACTTAAACTAAATAGAGTTCTGAAGTGAAGCTCTCTCCACTGAAGTCGGTGACAAATTTGACCTTGATTGCAACAGACCCTGATTTTAAGCAGCTCTAAATGGGCTGATGATGAGCATTCTGCATTGCTGACCTCAGACAGTGCAGGTGGCTCCTGCAGCATTTTGTATGCAAGATGGAAAGCTTCATTAAAGTGATCAGGTATCAGATGCTCTGTACATTAAACTGGCATCATTTTTCTGTTGTGGACAGCAGCTCCATCTGTAGCAGTGATTTCTGCAATCTCTGCAGTGATTAGTTCTGTTACATCAAGAAGATCCAACTGAGCTAGTCTTAAAACCCATCTTCTAAAAGGCAATTTGAGACATAAGAGACAAAGAAAATTAATACAAATATTAATATTTAAGTGTATATTATGATGTTCCTTAGATTAATCAGGATGTAGGTGTCCAAATTAAATAAAAATGTTTTCCATTATTCATTGTGCACAGTGCTTGAAGTGGACTTAGGCAGACTGGTGTGCTGTCATGGTGCCTCTTGAGACTTCAGATGCGTAGGCAAGCTCTTGTTCCTGTATTGGCTGATGAAATTGTGTCACAGATGTTTCGGTGATGCAACTCATAATCATATAAGAACACACACACAGAGGAATTCCTCGTGAAATGTCTGTTGCTGCAGTCTGAAAACTTGCAACTCTGGCACTTCAAAATAAAGCAGTGATCTGAAATGAAAATCCTGGAACCGTGAAACCCTTCATTGATTTCTCATGTACTTCCATATTGGTGTGATCACACAGAAATCCTGTCCTCACCTGCAGCTTGTGTTCCCTTACCAGCTCTCCAATTCTAGATGACAAGGCACAGATGCAGGAGGGCCAGCTTTTAGTCTCTGAAAGCTATAAAATTTTATTATAAAACTTGTTTTTCCTGTGAAGGCAATATGAGCAAACTTTAGAGTAAGACAGGTAAAAGATTGAAAATAGTTATAGTAAACCCATTATGGGAAATGATTAACAGGAATAATGTAAAGACAATGGGAAAAAAATTCTCAAAAATGTAACTGAAGTCCAATTTGATAATTGCTTATTTCTTTCAAAATTACCACTAAAAACCCAATCTATGCAAAGGAATATGAGTTACAAGGCTGTAACTGATTGACTATATAAGATACTTATCAAATCTGTACATTTTATTTTCATAGGTTTCTATTCTGGCTCAGTAGGACATCTAAATCACAATACATTAATAATGTCAGCCTTTCAAGGCTTATAGAAAGTCTCAATCTGCAGAGATGCTAAATATAATCTGTACCTTCATGTCAGTATCAAGATATGATTTAGGCTAGGTTTATATATACACCTTTTGAAGCACAGTGTGAAAGAAATATAAACAGCTTATAGTGTTGAAAATGAATGAGAAGCTTTGGGAGAAGAAATCATATTTGCTTTTCATCTTTGGATTTATTTCCTCTTTGTAATGAACTTTTAACTTCAATAATTACTTCGCATAGAGAGTAAAACCTTAAAGTTTATCATTCATGCAGTGTTTTAAATTGTGATTTTATCAGGTGATTAAATTAAGCTATTCTGTACCATTTCTATTAAGGGAAGAATATACTTTATGATTTGAAATTACACTTTTTTTGTACTGTGGACAGAAATTTGGCCGTTAATAATAATGCAGTTTCACTTCATTTAGTGTATGCAAAGGAGTAATAAAGGTAAAAACTTTTCTTATCAGTGTGGCTAACAGAGGTTGAGTCAAGGTCTGAATGCTTTGGAACAGTGAGATTATGAAAATCTTGTTCATCGTGTTTGTAGAAATTAGGGCAGTTGCAGTTTCAGAAGATGAACGTAGTTGAATAAATGTTAGACATGATATCCCTTAGGTTTATGATCAGTATTAAAACTAAAGCCATTATTTTAATTCTTGTAAGTTCAGGCCTCAGTGATTTTCAAGAGTATATTTGTGTCTATATTCCTTGAAACACCAGTTTCAAGTCTCATCTAGGTTCTTCCTCCTCTTGGAAACAGAATAAAGACAAGCTGGGTACTTTGTTCATGATAATGGTGTCTTTTAGGTGTGAAATTAAAATTGGATTCAACTTGCTTTGTATTAACATTGAATGCTCACAATTGCTCAAAAATATAGCAAAATTGAGTTAAGAGCATCCCTTTCTGCTCTTCTAAGCCTGTTTCAAAAGTGGCAGTGTTTTGGCAACGCTGGTGAAGTGGATATTGTATAATGTGATCTGGGATCCTCCAGGCTGAAAGATGCTGTATTGGGTAAATAAAAATATATATACGTTTTTATTATTAATTACAGCCATCTAGTTCAGATGCAAGACCAAAAAGATTGCAGCTTTGACTCTTGAAATTGCCATAAGAAGTGAGTTCACGTTACACAGTCTCAGGGACTGATTAAT
Source organism: Falcunculus frontatus (assembly GCA_013398115.1). Classification (NCBI taxonomy): domain Eukaryota; kingdom Metazoa; phylum Chordata; class Aves; order Passeriformes; genus Falcunculus; species Falcunculus frontatus. The sequence goes on from VZRV01007706.1 coordinate 1,169,984, forward strand.
CGTGTGCCAGTTCTCTACGCTCTGTGCAATCTAAGGCCTGTCATGAGAATAAATGAGTAGTGCACTGTATTCTGCTTCTCTTTTAAGGTCTTTGTCATGAGATTCCAGATTCTGAAGGCAGCATGCAATGCTGTTACCCTTCTCGTGACAAAAAGATTGCTCAAAGTGGCACAAAATCAAAACATTTCAGTAAAGAGGGCTGAGACGAGCAAAGTCAAGGCCTAAGCCAGGGATCCTTTCTATCCCATCACGGTCATGACTGGGGAACAACCAACCACCCAAGGTACAGCTTGTGTTCCTGGGCTGGAGCTCTGCTTGCCTGGCGTTATCCTGGGAATTGGGCACCAGCATCCTCTGCTTCTCCCTACCTACAAAGTAGTTGCAAGTGTGTGTAAGCTTTTCAACTATTTTTGGAAGTAGAAAAACTGAAGATGGAAATAGAGGAATGAACTTTCAAAGCATTGCATGGCAGATAAGCACACAAATCACATTACTCCTAATGGGATTTGTGAGTATATCTTTCATGCTGTGCTTTGAAAATCCATTCCATTCAGTTTATTGACGTGCACAGGGAAAGAAATCAGTCAGCTTGGAGAGGGGGGTGATCAATTTGGAAAAAAAAAAAAAAAATCACTTTTTTTGGGTCCCCCTAATTCTTCTGTGTGAACACAGTGACAATGAAGCATCTTACAGCCCTTCTTCCATCTCCTTTTCAATCTTTAATAACGTTTATTCAAAAGAAAGCAATTAATTCTAGCAGAAGTTTTGCTGCTGCTGACAACAATAAGCTCACTCATAGATCCTTTATGGTATTTCTATAAAACGTTTCTTGGCTGGATGCTTTAAAGCAAACATCTTGTTCTAAAGAGTTTATTGTCTAAAAGAGTTTACATGCTGAGGGTGAAATTATGCCTAAGGATTTCTTTCTGATGTTTAAGATTGCGTGAAGTCAGTTCTCCTTTCCATTGTGTTTTCCAAGGTACAGTGTGTCCTGTGCTTCCCTGGTGAGAGGAAGGAGCACGGCTGACACTGAGCTCACCCTCTTCCACAGCAAGAACTGTCCAAAGCTGAGAGTCTGCCTCCTTTCCCTTGGTTCATGTCCCAGAGATTTAGGTGCTGGAATTCACATTTCCTGTGTCTGTGTTTATAGGAAGGCTCTGAGTGAGAGAAGCCCAGAGCTGGATTCTCTCTGCAGCAGTGAGGAGGCCAGCAGAAAGGACAGCCTGAGATTCCTTACACTGTTTGTGTCATAAACCTCCTGGTTAAACAGTCCTCATGGCTTTCCTCCTGAACCCAGAAAATACACTTTCTTTCTGTTTCAAAAGTTACAAAATGATGTTGTTGTTGTTGTTATTTTAAGTATAAAATTATTGCAGAGCTCAGGCACAATTAACAAGAGTATAAACCTGTGGCTGGGTAACATATAGAAGCTTGTATGTGGGTAACAATATGAGCTTAATTCAATTGATGAGAAGTGGAAAAAAACCATGCAACAAGATATAAAAATATGCAGCAGTGCCATTATAGTTAATGGAATTTTCCATTTTCAGCATTGTAAACTACGAAAAGTGACTCTGAGAAGTGAGAGGTCTTGTTCAATGTTATGGGCAGGATAAATAAGGTAGCAGAATGGTTCTTTATTGTGCTCTCTAGGTCTAATACAGGCAGGCCTATTGTTTTACTGAAAATAGTGGGATCTGTAAATTCTTGAAATGGTGGATTTTGATAATGTTTTATATGGAGTTCCCAAATGAACTTTAAATTAATTAGGAAAACGTAGTGCATAGCAAATAGCATACTGATGATTAAGATGAATTGCTGAGAATGAATGACCTTGAAAGTAAGCCATCTATTTGTTGTTGAGCTTCAATGGTCACAGTCAATAAGCAGGACTTTTTGCATATATTTCACAAAAGAAGTATTACATTTAGATCAAATGATCTATTTTTGGAATGCTACTTTAACCTTGTCCACAGACAATTGAATAGCCACAAATAGAAGAGGCAATATAATCAGGAATACATCCAGATATTTTATATGAGCTCTATAGGATTCTAACACAAGTTCATAAATACCCTAAGTACTGGTAGTCCAGAGAATTATGTATTTTTTAATCTGATCTTTGATCTCTGCTATCAACCCTGTAAAAGTTAAGTCCTTATCTGCTGTGTCCCTGAGATCTCCAAGAAGGTGTTTTGAAAATGCATCTCTCATTATTATAACTGACTCTGCTGTGCTATTAATTAGAGTATTTACCATTGTACTGATGAATAGCTACACTGGGTTGAGACACCTGCACAAACGTTGTGGCACATCAGCAATTGCCATTTATCTACTGCATTCTCTGCCTAAAAGCCATGCTACTTCTAGGAAATGCTTTATGGCATGAAAATCCCAGGTTCTGCCTGTGACGTGTCCTACCAAACATTCCCTGGATTGCCAGGTCTGGTGGATAGGTAGGGACATGCTGTGGTAGTGTGTAGAGGATAAACTTCTATCAAACACTTCAAGAAACACTGGGACTAGTGGATACACTCTGGAGTGTTGTGTGCGTGTAGGAGCAGCTGTGTTGGGTTAGATACAAGTCAAGTAATCCATTCATTTGTCTCCAGCACCTAAAAATGGTTATCTTGTAAGAAGGACAAATCATGTATGTACTTTTCCCTACTCATCCTCCAACCTCTGGTCATTCTAGGTATTTTCTGAGAGGAGGGGTGGTAGCATAACAATATCCTTTGCTTTGTTTACCGTTCCCTTATAATCATTCAATGTTAACTTACTTGAAATTATCATCTAGCCCAAAATTTTCCTTCTGTTTGATATTAGTCAGCTTAGAAGTCATTATTTTACACATGGAGTTAAAATTACTCCTCTCCAGCATATGTTATTTTACAGGTTTGAATTTCATCTGCCAATTTCTGGCCCGGTTGCTCAGTTATTTTATGTCCTTGTGCAGTTTGCGGTCAGGCCTCTTCTTGAATAATGCATTATCAGCAGCAGACTGTGCCCCCTTCCCTGCATGGCCTGTTTGCCATTTGGAATTCTATCATATATATGATAGGTTTGGACTTTTTAAAACAGTACTTTAGACTTTCCTGTAGATAATATATCAGAAGTGGCAGATGTCCACCCAGCAAGCCATGTGGCTTTTGTTTTGTTTTAGAACAAAGGCGTGGGAATGTGATCAGTTTTTGTGACATCTCTTGGATACCCTCAGGAGAACTCTGGCATCCTTGTCACAGTCACACGAGGTATTCAAGGAAGAATACAAAGTTCTGACAGTTCTGAATTTTAGGAGAGACGTCATTGTTTCTCTAGCAAGGGAAGGTGCTACTTGCTCACATTGTTTATTTTAAGACTGCTCCTTTTCAGTAGCACTACTCATATTCTTTGGTAATGGTATTTCAGACACTTTAATGTATGTTTAACGGGTGGATTGCAGGTTAAAGCTCCTAGAGACACTGTCCCTTTCTGCCAGTAGTAGAATATGAAAGGGCAATAGTGGACTTGTGTGAGCTTTCTCTGACACACTTTCCTCAGCCTTTGTCAAGGAATCCTATCCCATCCCAGCTTCATCTTGACAGTGCTTGCACTGCTCCTGCTGCAAACATGGCTGAAGGCTGACCAACAAATTATTGATCAGAGGGTGGTGCCAGCCTCTGTAAATCACCTGTGATTTACTGAAATCTTTGTCAGGAACATTTGTTGCCAAGTCCAGGTTTTGTGGGAGAGGACTTTGACAGATTGTCCCCAGTGGTGACATACCTTGTATATAAACAAACACTTGCAGCGCTGCCCATCCAACAAAGCCTCCCTGTCCTCTGTGTTCAGTGCCTGTTAATTGTGAGACATGTTAGCAAAGTGTGGATCTCAATGGAGCTTTAGTTCAGTAAATTCAGATTGTTTGTGTGTTTGTGAACTGCCTTTCAACCCCTTCAGATATGAGAGGCGCTGGGGAAGGCTTCTTACTTGCCTCGTTATAGCGGCCGAGAATCCGTGCTCCTCAGCAGAGTCCTGAAAGCACTGGTTAGAATCAAGCGGAGTGTTTGCAACACTGAAACTTCTTCCCATGTAGTTCCCCCATTGCTCTTTCCTGACTTTCAGCTCCCTGCTATTCCTTTCTTGGGCATCTCTTGAGGAGAGGTTGTCAGCTGTGATGGATTGTGCATTCATTCTGTAATGGGGGCAAGTAATCACTGGGGAACAGGCCTAATGCACTTGTTTCACTTGTGACTCGGGTTGAACTTGAACCTCTTTCTCCAGAGGAACAGTAGAACTTTAAATTACTATGTTTCTAATCTTTTAAGTAACTGTTATTTTATGAATAATAATTGAGATCAGTAAGATCAATTTCTGGTATTCCTCAAGTTCTGCTTGGTCAAGAAGTAGTAACTAAGAAAGGACCATGAGTCTCAGCTTAGTAAGATTTAATACAAGTAAGCATGCAATAATGTTTAATTGTTTTTTAATTTTTTGGGGAATACATTTATTCTTTTCAGGTTGTTTGGGTACCCATATATATGCATCCAGAAGTGCAAAACACTTAATATCCTTTGCTTCATACAAATACTGTGGTGCATTAAAACAATGTTCAGACCATATGAAATAAAAAAATAGATGTGCAGATAGGTCTTTCAATATAGATGCTATGAAATTAACATTATGCTAAGATTTATTAGGTACAAACCTTTTGTTTCGTCATGTCTGTGATTCATTAGACTTGGCTTGGAAATTAATTTGATGTTGCTGACAACTACATAATAAATAACAAGAGTTGTTCACCTCATGAGTGGATGGAAAGGAAACTTTGAACATTTCTGCTCCTATAACACAATAGCCTTCAAACAGAAAATGTGCTATTAGTGTTTATTTATTCATGTTGTTCATGATATAATGGAGCGATTTCTTGCTCATATGAAAAGAGGTTGGCCTGCTCCAGACAAACACTGGATATCCTGACAAAATGAAGTCATAGTTTGATGGGTTCATTGTGGATGATGATAATTCAGGGGTTAGTAAGCATGACTAGGTGGAAATTAAACTATGGAAACATTCTTATTTCTGTTCACTTGTATAATTTTCCCGTCTTTTTTAGTTGCTTAGGGAATACTGAATTTTCCAACAAGCAAGCAGGGTGTATTTCCCAGACCCTAACTGGGAAGATGCAGAAGGAATGGGGAAAATGATGGCTCATTAGTCTGCATATTTCTCCCTTTAAGAAAGAATATAATCAAGTAAAGGGATAAGTGAAAAGCCTCATTCTGCTCTGCCTATTGGCAGACACTGAGTTGTACTGCAGGGAGGTTTCCAGCTCACAGAGACACCAGAGGTCTCTCCTTTTACAAGTACAAGGTCAAGAGTGACAGGAGCACAAAGACAAGACAGAGAGCTTCCTGAGCTTGGAAACCATTGTCCTTTAGACCAAACTCTGAATGGAGTGGGCATTGGGTTCATGGCCAAAATGAGAGAAGACCGATGAAAGAGGAATGTGAGGACACTACTGAGTTTAGAGAATTTCAAGATAACTTGCATGTAAGTTTTATCAATTTTCTGTGGATTTGTGTACCTTTTGGGACTTCTTAAAATAATATATGATTCACTCTAGCAACCTCTATGTTATGTAAGTCTTAGACTGATCCTTGGCAGCTCTGCCAGCTGGAGTGATGAACTAGGTCTCTGCTTTTGTTCTTGCTGGGCATGCAGGTCTAGCTTCCAGATGCTTTTGCTCTCTGTATGTGTATGGTGCTAGAATGGGAGTAAGAGGTTGATTATTTTTCACCTAAACCTCAAAGGTTTTACTTCAAAATTTATTGTTTCTGAATTCTCATGGTTTACAGAATATACATACACTATTCTGAGTTACTAGATGTTAGTGTTAAATGAACCGTAAAAATTCTGACAAGCTCAGTGTTTGAAAATCAAGTATCAGAAGAACTTTGAAAATATGCTTAAATGTTGAGGGGGAAAAAAGCAAACACACAAAAATAATACCTATAAGTGCTCTGTAAAATATAATTTGTGGATACACAAATTGTTGTTGGAGAAAAATCAAAGTCAGTTTCAAAATAGAAAAGAAAAACAGAAAAAACAGCAAACAGGCACAAATTCACTAGCCCGAATTTCTCCTCTGAGACACATGCACTCAACTTCTGAGTGGATCCCCACATTTCTAATTAAACAGGCTTCTACTTACTCCTTTGCTGGAGGCATTTTGTTTGATTAACAGAACAAAAGGTTAATCATATAAATTTGCCATCTCATAGCGTTGTGGAGCAGCAGAGAGAAGGTATCTCCTTGTTCCCCCTGCTCGGCTGCCAGTCAGCTCTGCTCGATGCGATGCAAACACAGAGCTTTCCCCTCAGGCCCTTATGACACACTTTTCTCGACTCATTCTTGGTGGAAGGTGAACATTCCTCATGTTTGTGACTGCAGCAGAGTGGAAGTTTGTGGATCACCTCATGGATGTGTGAGCTGTGCAGGAGATTCTCAGTCTCCGTGAGGGATGGAGCAGAAATGCAAATCCCTGCCCCGTTAGGAAGGAGCTCTAATTGCTCCTACCTAACGTGCATCTATGATTAAAACACAGAGCAATGAAGTTATTAATGAAACCATGGTGTGCTTGGAAGCAGATGGATCACAGGTTTTTTTAATACCATGTTAATAAGATCTTTTATAATTCCATGTCTGAATTTACCTGGTAATTATAAGGTAGCAACTATAATTCTCTTGGACAGACTATTAGTTATGATTTCTTTATCTCTCAGTAGTAAGGACTGGTTCACACTTGAAGCAGCAGGCTTTCATCTCTGCAGGTGACCTACATTTATGGTTACGCTTGCAATAAAATAAAAAAAATGGCAATTTTGAATAGACATGCGAAGAATATAAAACACAAAAGTCTAATTCTCCTCTGTGACTCGATTTCATTTTGGGGCCTTGAAATTCACTTAATCTTCATGCACTCTTGGCTTTTGGGGCTGGTCCCAAAAGCTGAATCTGGTGCCTGTGTAGGGTGTGGGAGTCCCTGACAACACAAACATGCCCTGAGCTGCTCCTCTGCTGTCCCAGCCCCAGCACAACTGTCTCTGCTTGGTGGGGACAGTTTGGATAAGCTGCAACTTGGTGGGGTTTGAGCTTTGTGAATGATTTTTCAGTTTCATTTGCTGTGCTGGAAAAAAAAAAAAATTCTCAAGCAAATTGGTTGCTTGAGATTAGACTGGAAAAGCCTTTTAAACTGTTTATTTTGGCAAGACAAAAAAGTTGTAACTGAATAAATCATTTAATCCCACATAATTTTTTTGTATCTTTTCCGAGGATTCTTAAACATTCTGTAGAAATACATTTTGAGTAGTTTCTTTGCAAAACATCCATTTCAGGTTCATGTCTGGTATTTAACATACCAGGGGCTTTAATGAGTTTGTTTGTTTTTCTGAGGTATTTTGACATAATAGAAATAAAATTTGCAAATTCAGCATGAATATGAAATCTGGCAACTGCCCTCTTCACACAAAATGTCTCCTGATTTTAGTTACTATTCTTAGACATCTGCTTAGTCCATTGGATGTCCAGGGGAAGATGGTGTTAGGAAAGCTGCCTTGCTCCCCAGCTGCTTTTCTCAAAAATACAGACGTTAAACTCTGCATAGATTGTGTGTGCTGAGAGATTTCCAAGGGTTGGGATAGATGGATTCTGGGGGTGGGGGGTGCTTCTTGTTTTCTTGGGGGTTAGGAATACACATATGAATCAGTCACATCTAAATGGATTCCCTGCATTCAGAGATCATCTGAGTGGTGGCTCAAGCACTGTAAATGGCAGTTTCTGTGAGAAGTGTTTTGCCTCTCCTATCCCTAACATTTACTCTTTGAACATTTAGTGTGTGACCACTGCTGGGCTGTTTGTGACCGCTATAATCACTTGGAACTGGATGCAAAATCTCTGATAATCTCTGACACTGCAGAAGAGAACAATTCTAAGAGTGCCCTTAATCATATTCTTTTCCTGCCCACAAATCGACAGTGAATCCTCTCAAACACCTTTTGACATAACTGGAAACGCTATTCTCTGTGGTATAGAGGTTTACACACATCCTGTGTAAGCAGGAAAATGTAAAGAAAGGGAAAAAAGCAGCTTGGTGGGCTTTATCCCTCCCCACTGCTCTGTATTGTGGGAGTGCCATGGGGATAATGTGATGAGAGTATGGAGATGTATGCAGGTAGCTGTGTTTATACAAGGTGAAGGTGCACATAAATCCACTGGCTGAATGATTCAGACCTGTCAAGTCTCATGCATTATGCACAGGACTTATTCAATTAGCCCTGCCACAGTGCCTATAACTCAGGCACTTGTGCGGGGCGTGCCTTGGCCTTGCTCCCACTCCTCAGCTCGAGTTCCAGGTGCAGCTGCACAGCCTCTGACGTGGCCACACGGACCTGCCTCTGGCACAGGGATGGCTGGAGAGACCATGGCTGTGAGCAGCCAAACCTTCCCTGCCCGGTACTATGTGGGGCTTGGGGCTGTGGGGTCAAAAAACTGGGAGGTGAAAGGATTGGCAAAGCCCTGGGTTTGTCAGGGAAGCTCAATCTACAAAATGAAGGCAGAGGCTCTATAATGGCTTCAAACTGAAAGAGAGTAGGTTTAGGTTGGGTGTTAGGAAGAAATTAATCCCTGTGAGAGTGGTGAGGCCCTGGCACAGGTTGCCCAGAGGGACTGGGGATGCTCCAGCCCTGGCAGTGTTCAAGGTGAGGTTGGACAAAGCTTGGAGCAACCTGGTCTAGTGGAAGGTGTCGTTGCCCATGGCAGGGGATCGGAAGTGGATGATCTTTCAGGTTACTTTCAGCCCAAACCATTCTGTGATTCTATTATTCTAATGTATTGATTTAAATAAATTGTACTAAACACAAAATAATTGCATTACCAAGTCACTACTCTACATAGGGCTAAAGCCAATTTTATAATCAACATATAAATTACCACCTATAATTTAAACTCGGAGCTTGCAGCAAGTGCTTTGTTTCCCTAGATGTGTCCCCCGCACTGTGTGAGTCGGGAATGTGGTGCGTTGTGCCCGGGTCTGCCCAGAACGCTTGTTGTGAGCATTTTGCGTTTTGTGTTTCAGTGCCAGACCAGATGTGCGTGAGTCACCAGGGCTCGCTTTTGTTTATTTGGCATTTTGCGGTGGGAGGGTGTTTTGTTCTCGCTGTTACCGTTTCTTTTAGCACATCCCCATCCGTCCCAGCCGAGCGGCTTAGGGCCGTTCCCCCGAGCCGCTCGGGTGTCAGTAGCCGCGCTGACCGCTGTCTGTCTCCCCTGTGTCCGCAGCGATGCATCTCCTGGGGCTGAACTGGCAGCTGCAGCCGGCCGAGGCTCCGACCTTCAACAACGGGCTGCGCCCGGCGCGCCCGCCCGCCGACGACCGCCCGCCCGCGCCCCCCGCCGGCAGAGGTCGGGCCTCCCCCCGCCCCCCCCCGCCGACGCCGGCCCCCCCGCGCCCCCTGCCGGCAGAGGTGGGTCCGCGCCGCGCCCCGAACCCCGCCGCGACAAACCGAACCGCCCCAAAACACCGCCGAACCGCCCCAAAACGCCGCCGAACCGCCCCAAAACACCGCCGAACCGCCCCAAAACGCCGCCCGTTCTCTCACTCCTGCCGCTTTCGGCACACCCCGTGCCGGCCGGGTGCTCGGGTGCGCCGCGTCGGGTGCGCGCACGATGGTGTGGTTTCTTGTTTAACGCAAATGAAGTTGTGCTGCCGCGGACGCTGGTGAAGTGCTCACAGAAATGTGCTGTGTTTATTGGCTACGTGTCCTTTTTCCAGGTGTAGCTTAGAGATCTCAAAGAAAGAGGGAGCTGAGGGAGCTGGGGCGGTTCAGCTTCGAGAGGTGACTGAGAGGGACCTCATTAATTGTAGCAGTGTGTGCATGGGGGGTCGGAACACGGACCAGGCTCTCCTCGGTGGTGCCATCCAGTAGAACAGGAGGCTACGGGAAGGTGATGCCCAGAAAGCTCCACCTGAACATGAGGCAGAACTTCTTTCCTGTTCCTTGACTGAGCACTGGATCATATTGCCCAGAGAGAGTGTGGAGTCTTCCTCACTGGGGATATTCCAGAACCTTCAGGACACAATCCTGTGCCCTGTGCTCTGGGATGACCCTGCTGGAGCCGGGGAGTTGGTCCAGCTGTGATCCTTTCCAACCCAACACATTCTGGGATTCTGTGAAAATCTTGATTTAGTAGAAATGCATTGTAGTGATTGAGAGAAATCAAGAACTGGCTTGCAGCCAGGACCACATCCCTGGTTCTTTTCTCTCAGGTGAATTCTAATAGCAAACACCAAGGACAACAGAATCTGACCCATGGTAAACAGTCTGTCTTGTGATATTAATGTGAGAAATGCAGACCACAAATGGTTTCTTTTTCTCTTAAAAAAACCTATGTTCCAGTGGAGGATGACAAAGACATGGCAATGGAAAGAAAAAATAAGTAAAACCTAGAACCAGAAATAATTTCTTAACATGAGAAAACATATGTTAGGAGTGCAGAGAAGTTACATGTCACAAAAAAGATTTTAATAATTTAAATAGAATGCTTTTACTGGTGAGGTTCAGGGGTTTTCTTTGCTGCATCACGGTAAGGTCTTCTCCGATTATTACAGCAGTTATGGGGAGAAGGCAGAACAGAATGTTACAATTAGACAAAGCATGTCCCACATTTCAGTGTGCTGGGATGGTGGATGATGTGACTGGAACAGGGGAAGTCTGAGCACTTGATTTTTGTCAGTTAAATCGTTCTGTTCAGAGGCTGAGCATTGCCTTGCTCTCAGGACCTGTAGCTTATGTTAAACTTGGTAATTGCCAAAGCAAGTGTTAGAAGGAAATGCTGACACAGGATACTTGTATTGGGAAAAAAATCAGTTAAAATAGAGCTGGGAAAGAAAACGGAGTTGTTCTTTTATGAGCTTGATCATTTCATGGATTTGCTTCTGTTTTCAATAAATGGTGCTGCTTCTGCACCTCAGCTTCTCCATGGTTTCCATGGAGGGTCTCATTTTGACTTCCTCCTTGTCATGAAATCCTACATTCTGGTGGTGCCAAAAACCTGAAGATTTTTAGACAAGTGTTCATTGGTTTGGCTTTCATCTCTGACTGGCTGTAGGTCAAAGTGGATGGACAGCACATCCCTAAGTGCAAGGCAGAATGTTTGTGTTGCTGCTGAACTACCTTCAGGTTGAGCACAGGTGAGAGACCCGATGGTTTTGGGCAGGAACCTGAAGAGCTCAGGTCGGCAATTACGGTCATTTAGCAGCCAACTGCAGGGGTTTAACACCTTTCCTAATTCCCTCCCTGCAGCTTTTTGTTGCCATCTCTGTACAAATATAGGGCAAGCAGGGCTGTTGACTTGGAATGTGCTCATCTGCCTGGGGCACTTCAGTGCAAATTCTGGCAGTTTATCACAGCCCCACTCTAATTAGCTTTGCACATTTGAAGAGGCTGAGATGCTCATGTTTTGGGAGTGGTAACCTCCAGTAGAGGAGACGAGGAGACGGAACTGCTGGTTATGTCTCAAATGGCTGCAGTTAGCTTTCCTCAGAGCATGTTGGAAAAGTTTACTTGTTCTTCTGACATCTTGTAGAAGTTTGCTGAAATGCTGATAACGTGGGGGAAGGAGGAAGAACAATATTTAGGCAAGTAATCTTCCACAGTGGAATAAAATGAATGACAGGCTTGGATGAACACAAGGAATATCGAGAAGACAAATTCTTAGAGCAGGGAAGGGTGAGACGTTTTTCTACCTCACCTTTCTTTTTATTATGTCCAAGTTAATATTGCTATCCCAGCAGTTTTTAGGAAAGCCTCTGACAGCTTTTAACACAACAACCATTTCAGGGCTCTGGCTGTGGAGAGTGACCTTTCTATAATTGACACAACTCAGGATGAAGCCATTCTTTTCAAAACATGGGTCTCCCAAAGAAACCTTTAACCCCTAGTCTGAGAAGGGCCACTTAAACACAAGCTGTGCCTACTCAGCAAGCAAAGCATTTTAAAGCAGAGCAATTTGAAAGGAGAAAAAAAAAAAAAGGCAGGTATTCAATTTGATCTGCCTGTTCCTTATTAAGAGACTAAATTCTGGTACGAAATAATAAAACTGCAGTTTAAGAGGAATGTAAATTACTTCACTACTGCATTTTCCTGTCTGAATGAAAACAAAATTCACTATTAAGATAACACAGTTTCAGGTTTTTTGTAATTACACACTACATCTCGCTAATACTGGGTATGTCTGAAAGGAGGAGGCAAGTGCAATGGGCAGAAAAATCCTCAGTGCTGCTGTAAAACTGCAGGTGAAGTCCACCATGCTGTGAAAGTTGTGTTGAACTAGGGATTTAAATTAGGAGACAAAAATTCCTTTCTTAATACAAATCATAAGGCACTATCCCTTGATAGTGCATAAAACCCCAAAAAATGATACTGCCTTGGAATTTCTACAGGGATGAGATAGATTGTAATGACATTTAAAAAGCTTTCTGAGAGTGAAGCCCATTTATCTCTCGCATATCTCTTACACTGCATAAGGATAATGTTAGAATTTTGGTGTAATAAATCTAAATTAAGGGGGAAGGTTGGGGGGGGGAGGAGGCACATGTGGGAATAATTGCTTCTTCACAAAGAAGTGAAATAGATGACCTTATGGGATTTATCTGTGCCTAAATTCTGTTAATCTATGCCAAAAGTTTTCTGCATTTACAATTATGTGGTAGGCTAGACACACATTTCCATAAAATCTGTGACTATGTGCTGTTTCCTTTCTAATTGACAGAATATACCATAAATTCAACTTTAACCATTTCAGAGGACCCCTAAGATAACCTACAATTTACGTGGAAATATCCAAACTAACCCCAGCTTAAAATCCATATAAAGAATGCTTTGGTTTCAACTTTTTTGTTTAGAACATATTGTCTTTGATGTGCTCACAAATGCAGCAAATTTTCTAGTAATTCAAAATTGACTTAGTATTTTTTATCTTGATTGTCTGCTATTGGAATGTTCTAGAAAGCTGAAAAATCCTGTAAGAGATTGGGATCTCTGATTCTAGAAATCCCCATTTTAAAAGACACCAAAAGTTGTGGGCAATTGTGAACCTGAAAGATCATATTAGGTACAATAAATATTCTGACTATTTGGAAAAAGTTGATATGAATTTGTGTTTTGATACTCACATAATCCAGGATTTGCTTCTCTTTGGACGAACCAACTTGATCCAAGTTTGTGCTCAGTTTGAGATATTTCACAAAGTCTACCACAGTGTATGTGGGTTTCAGAAAGATTTTTTCAAAAATATTACAGTTATTGAATATTAAAGTACTGAAGTGTCATGAAAAAATACTTGTTTCCAGATATCAAATGCAGAATTGCAAATATAATGTCAATAATGAAATGAAGAAAGTTTAATTAGCTGTTAAATTTGGCACCATCTCACTTGCTTGAAATGAGAGAGAGGAAAAACAGATTTGTACTGATGTAGCAGAAATTTTCCTTGGATAGATGTGGAGAGCTGAGCTCAGCAGTCATCGTGAAGCTGTACAGGTTGTCTTCAGCTCTCTGCAAATGATGTTGAGAGCTCTGCCAGATGCTGCAGCTGCGAGTCACATTTTGGTTTGCACACGGATTATTTTGTAATAGTTAAGATATTTTATTAGCAATGCAGCGGCAGGCAATGCTAGAGAAGTAACAAAATTCTGAAATGGGAGGGTGTGCCACTCTTACAGAGGGATGAGTTGGGGTTCAGATGCAAACAGAGCAGCTCCTGACTGCCTGAGGCACCGGTGCTACCCCCGACTGTGCTCCTGCTGAAACCTCCCAGCACACGGGGTAAGGACTCGGCAACAGCTGCAGGGAACTCTTTGTCGTTTTGTAGAAGATAAACTCATCCCTCATTAACAATGTAAACAACATGAATCTTTTGGATTCTACTATTTCCTTTCAGACGCTTTGAAACAGATGATCAAAATGTAATAACAGTCAATGTATTTTAAATGTCACTTCTGTTACCTTCATTCAGTTTAATCAAGACAAGCCATCATTTTCCAGGTGGATTAATCTTATTAAGTAGTTACGTGGCTAATGTAATGTAGATCTTAATTAACACGTTAGCAAGCAGAACTGTTAAGATGGAGGCTGTGAAGGCTTGCAGATGTGGTCTTCTGAAAAGACACCAGACTCAGGGGCTGGCTTAGAAAAGCAAAGGATTTGGCTCAATTCAACATAAGAGGAGTTTTAGATTTGTGGGTGTGTTAATGGTGATAGCATGAGTTGCTCTGTTCAAAGTTAGGTGATGAAGTTTGGTAAATATCATCAGAGATTATTGTTATCCTGATTTAGAAATTCATAATAGTCTGTATTTGCTCTTTGTGAAAGGCAGCGAACCAGAGATCTTAATTTTATTTCAGTTATAATTTGCTTTTGATTCTGAAAGCAATGACTCTTGTGAAGCCATGCTCACATGAATGTCATGATGTACCTAAATTTTTAGGTGTACCAAGTGTGTCATATTTTACTAAAAGCAAGATGTTTAATTTCACTGCCACATTGATTGGCTGCAGCTGAGCCAGAGCTGGGGTCTTATGCTGACACTCCCTTTGACAATTTTCTTTCCTCTTGCCACAATAGAAAATTAGGATGATGACCAGACAACCTGAGATTTTGGTTTTGTACCAGAAGCTGTTTTCCTGGACTTCTGAAAGCTCGTACACTCAGAAGCTTCCTTCCTCCTTCCTTCACAAAACAACTCATTGGTACCTCAGCATCTCCGGCGGAACTGAAGTTCAAGATGTGCCACAGCAGCTCCTCCAGACAAATTCTCATTGCCTGGCTTTTTAGCTCATTGTAGCTGAGGGAATTTGTTTTGCAGTAGCAGTCAATCTATTGTACACATTCCAGAAATAATCTGTTCTCACTTGAGTCCTAGGGCACTTAGGTGATAGTAGATAATTTGAAGTGTAAGTTCATGTGGGGAGTTGTCAGTATGGTAGCAGTGCATAGCACTGATTTTTCCACTGAAGATATTTGTATAGAAAGCACATTTCCTACTTTATTTTATTTGCCTTTCTGGAACAATAAGACATGTCTGGTCGTATAAGTAGCAAATTTACCTAAGGAAAGAAGTTAAACTATCATGGAGAACCGTAGTAATTCTCACACGGTCTTTTTTGGCAAAAAGTCAGTGGAGTCTATTTTTATATGGAATGATTTCCTTTACACAGCTGTACCATAAATTTCTTCAGAATTCCGAATAATCTGTGGAAATACCTGGCTATATAAAAAGAACAGCAGAAAAATAAGCTAGATAAAAAGATAAAATAAGCTATCTTTGTAGCAGTGATTTATACGAAATGTAGAATTACAAGAAAAGAAGGTAAAGAGAATTTAACCAGCCCCAGTGATATTTATTCCTTGTATTTAATTTGAGGTTGTCCATATTATCTTGGTAGTTCATTTATGATCCATTGGAATGGTTATTCTGCTAGATATTTTTCAAGAGTGCTATCAAGATGCAATTTGCAGTCATCCCCATGATAGAGGCACACAGTCACAGCACTGGAGTTAATTGCTGTTTAAATGTGATGTCTGTAGTGTGACACTGCTGGTAGCCAGATTTCATTTTTATTTTTAATTTTAGCTGCAGTGTAGGATACTGTAGTTATAAATAATCAAGTATATCTGGTTTCAGTGTAAATACGGTTCTGCCTCCATAGCTGACACTGCTTGACATCAGTTAAATTAAAGGCTGACTGGGCATGTCCCATCCACTGCCACCTTGAATCTGACCTCCAGCTCACAGATGAGACCTGCTGACAACTTAGCAGGGGGAGTTTGCACTGCTGTTGTCATGGATTTCCTGTCTGATAGCGTCAAAGGCAAATATACTTGAATACTAAAACAGTCTTTTCAAATGTACATGCCAAAATAGTAATTCAGCTGGGTAAATAAAACAGCAGTTTAAATGAATAAGTGTTATTTAGTTGATGAATATATGTTTGACTGAGTGATTGAAATGGCTCCCCTGGGTAAGATGAAGAAGTGTGCTTTTAAAACTCTTTTGTAGATGTTTATAGAGAGAAAATGACAAGGAAAAAAAATCAATTATCTGTGGGGTTATGAGATAAACATGAAACTTTACAACAGTCACCCACAACAGAGAGAATGATCTTGGGATTCATTTGTTCACAGCAGTATGAGTAGTTTGGGTTAGTGTTTCTTCCCAGATTTGTCAGATTGTCACATCTGTGACTTCACTTAAATGCAGTTGATGCTCTTTGAATGTGATCTGCAGTGGTCCATCAAATGGAAAAGCTTCTAAAAATAGCTGGAGGGGAGTGAGTCAGGTGGCAAGATACATTCTCTGCATTAGGAGGTGGGGACTGAAGGGAGCTATGAAAAAAGTTTGAGTCTCTGGTGACAGGGTTTGCCAGTGAAGCTGTTAGTGCTGAAAAAGGCATTTCAAATACGAAAGCTAGAATGATGGTCTGCTTTTCAGGTTAAAAAAAAAAAATACTTAAGCCTATTAACTAAGAAAAGAGATTCAGTGGTCATATCTACTTTGCATTTCTCCTCTGTATTTATATCCTGGAGAGGAAGAAACATGAAGAGGCCAGTGCTGAGACACCTCCTGTAATTTTTTTATTTACTGCTCTGCCTTCCTCATCTTCAAGGGGAGAATTATTAATAATTCTGTCATTATTAAGAATTTTGCTTCACAAGTAGGCATCTGAGAGCAGCAAGATCAGGACCAACTCAGGTGCACTGGCAGTATCAGAGCAAGGAGTAGAACCAAAATGCTGACACTAGTTTTGTGTCTCATGCCAACAGGGGTAACTCAGCGGGAATTTATGAGAGCATGATTCAATAATGCATAATCTTTAGTGTTTATTGATATCTTGCTGGACTTAAAACTTTATAAGTTGTTAGCTAAATTTGCAAATATGAAACCTAGATTTTAGTACAAATTCAAGCATTTCTAGGTTTTGTTACTTCGGCATTGTAATGTAGCTCCATAAAAACAGGATGTCATGAATTGAATTCTTAAAAGCAAAAGGAAAGGATCCTTTCAGCATGGCAGAGGTGAGGCAGCAGCTGTTCCTGGCAGATGTGGCACAGGCTGGGTATAGAGCGTGCTGTGCTACAGAAATACAGACTGAAAAGAGTCACCCATCTGCCCCATTCTTTGCTGCAGGTTAAATATATCTGGATCATTTGTGAGAGCTGATCATCTAACCTGCTCTTAAAATCCTCTGCTGTGTCGAACCCGTCACAATTCTCTTCCCAGGGAGATTTTCCTAAGATGTTCCAGAAGGAGTGGATTGGAGAACTAGAAAGCAGGTCATTTGTGTTGTAGAGAAAAATAAAAGAGCATCTGTGAGGAGATGCTTCCAAGGATAATGTCAAACTGAACTGAATCTTTCAGTATTAGAAACCTGAATCATGTCTCTAGGCTCACTGATACCTACAAATTCAATTGTCTTATCTGCAGTTTTCATCAGTTTTTAACGTGATAACTTCAAAATTCTGATGAGAAATACAAAAGATTACCATCTTCTAGAAATTATTTTGGGGAAAGTCTGACATCCAATATATTTTTTATTTTTGCATGCTGAAGTAGTAGGAATATAACTCTGGTTCTCCTGATTGCTGAAATTTTATCATTTTAGTTTAATGGAGGTATTAGAGGATTCTTGAGTCCTGAAAAATGCCCTTTCCCAGATAAAAATAATAAGCAGAATTTTGGATATCCAAAGGAAGCTGAGGCTAAATTTATCCAGAAATAGTAACCTTGATCCTCCATTAAAATTAAATTTACTTATAAAGTTACAATTCTAGAGAATATGTACTCAACAGATTTAGAAGCACCATAATTAGTGAAAGTCATTGGCAGTTTTGGAGTTGCTTTAATAGCCAATGAAACTGTAACTTCCAACAGAGACTTGTGGCCTTAACATTCACATGCTCAGTACATTTGCTGCACTGGATAATAATAATTCCTCGAAATAGCTTTTTCTTGAACTGGTTGGGTATGGATATATTGCTCCTGAAGAACAAGGTTCTTTAGAGTGTGTCAAGGAGCCTTTTTCAGATTAGATACAGTTGATGTTCATTAAAGAATGCAGAGTCTGCTTCCAAAGAAATTATTTACAGCACACCTTTTAAGAATATTGAAAAAACATTCATCATTTATTACCATATCTTGGATTTGTGAAGTAAATGTAATGTTCTCAAAGGAGATGAAGGAGCCTGCAGTCTTATGCTGACTCCCCAGCTCTGCCAGTGATTCCAGTATAACATGCAACAGGTGATTTTTTGTGTGCTCTCTGTCCCTGGTTTTCCTCTCCATATGGGTGGGTAAGGACTAATCTAAATTCCAGTGGGATGGTGGCTGCCTTCAGTGAGATTGGAACCTTGAGATATCCTCTGTTGCAGTAATCCATTAGAAATGAAATCCTGTAGTTTCCATGAAGCAGGACGTGTTTGGATCTGGTTGCTCACTGTGCTTCTGGTGGCTCTAAGGGCACGTTGCTTTACACTCTCAGCCATTCTTCCTTTCTTTGCAGCCTGTGGTTGCAGCTTCTTCTGCATTCTCTTTCGTTGTTAGTGCTGTGATGTTATTGTAGACCCATTAACATAGAAAATGAAAAAACAAACAAGTTGCCAAAAACCGTGTAGCAGTTGGTATTCAGAGCATTCTTTTACCATTTCAAAACACTGCCAACATAGTATCTGTTTCATTATGTACAAGTGTAAGTGCTGCTAACATAGATAATTTAGAATCTATAATTGAAACCATGGTTTTGCAGCTCTCTCAATTAAAGATAGTCAAGACAGAAAAGCTGTCTCGTACTTACCTGCTGGAATTATACGTTTTTCTGTGCCATCCCATTACATTCATACAGTGCTGGAATATATTTCAAAAGTAACTTGCCATTTATTGGAAATAGCATTACACCATGGCAAAAAAAAGCATGAAGTAAGCACTGAGCTTTTTACAAATGCTACCAGGTTGTATCAGAGGTATCACTACCATCCAGTGTATGTTAATAGTGGTATTAGTGATACCTTTAAATTTCTGTGACTGTTAACAGATATTTTCTGTGGTTTTCTGGTTATTACAGTGTCTTTTGTAAGAATTTTTAAGTGGGTTTCTCACCATGTTGTTTGGCAATACAGAATACAAAATCAAACGTTGCTGCATATTGTAGCTTAAAACACTGCTAACTCCGTGTTCTGCACTCCGTGTTTAAAATATGTGTAGCCTGAGAACCTGTTCAGCTGAGAACAGAAGGGATTTGCACCATGTTTTAAAAGTTGACTATTTCGTGGGCTGGAAGCCAGAGCACTCAACCAGAAAGGTCTCGTGTCTTGTCTTCAATAATGCATGCTGGAAAACCAACAAATGATGGTTTTTAACTAACCACAGCATGAGGGAAAAAGACTTGTGGATAGACCTTGCTTCAGGCAGAGAGAACTTAAAAGGCACTGCTCTGAGTTGTGCTAACTTTGTTTCGAGGAGAAGATGCATGTTAGAGTACAGAAATTGTCCTCTAAACCCTTCTGTGTGCATTTCATTTCTTCTGTCTACTCTCGTCTGTGACCTGAAGTCTCTTGGATTACTTTAGTGAAGAAAACAGTGGTAATAAAAATTTGCAATCAGTTCGGTTCATTTAGATTGAAGTTACCCTTCAGCTGACCTTTCTGGCAATTTTTTATACCCTGGTTGTGTACAAGATGCAACTGAAAAGAGCACAGGGAGGTTCACATGTGCTTAATTGATTTTCTTCTGTTGCTGTTTGATCAGTGAGGAGCGATCACAGAATTAAAGGGTTTGAGGGATGAGAAGATTGTTGATGCTCCATAGAAAAAAAGTTCGCCGTATTTTTACTTCAAATATAAGGGCCACATTCCTACATACTTACTGAAACAGCAGGCAGAATAAGAAAGTTACAGCTTGATTTAAGAGGTGTCACTGCCACAGATGTCCATCTTGAACAAATAAAACTACCTGTATTAAAACCAGTTATTTGATTTATGTTTGCTTTTGTTTTATAGGACCATGGGTCACTAGGAATAGCAGCATAGATAGCGGAGAAACAGAAGTTGGCCACAGGGTCACCCAGGAGGTGCCCCCCGGAGTTTTTTGGAGGTCTCAGATCCATATCAGCCAGCCACAGTTCCTGAAGTTCAACATATCATTAGGGAAGGATGCTCTTTTTGGCGTTTATATAAGAAGAGGACTCCCACCATCACATGCCCAGGTATTTTATCAGTGTGTTTCTTGGCTTTGAATGTCAGAATGCAAAAGTCCAGAACATCTTTGTTGGGTTTATGTTGGAGTTTACGGAATTCAAGTTTAGGGGTTCCTGTGAATTCCTTCATTTGTGATATTTGACTGAACACCCTGGTATTAACGTTTTTAGGTTGTTACATACTTCAGCAATACATTTATAAAAGAAGTAATTACGTCCTTGCCATTCAAACAAGGTTTTAAATCTCTGATATTATCTTGGTTGGGATAAAACTATCCAGTTATCTACGAGACAAAAATGATGAGCTGAGGACAAAATCTTTGCTCAGAGTTGGGAGAAAGGAGTGAGGAGGTTTACATGGGTTTATTACCTCTGCTTCTAAGAATTTGTGAAGGGGGACCTTTGGCTGTGCAAAATCCATCACCTTGCTGTACTAAGCTGTTTTCAAATGTTCTGTGAGCTACTGCATGGATTTGTTTGAGTGGTAAAAAAATCAGGATCAGCGGTGCACAGCCCAAGGAGGGGAGGACGTGGTCAGTTTTCCATGAACTACGTGTTAGGATATGGTGTCCTGAAATTTGATACAGAGACTAAAAAAATTGGGAAATTGCAGAGGGCTGTTGATTGATTTTCATTCATTTCCAGCCATCCAGGCAACACAAAAAATGTATCTACAGAGAATATGTTCCAGGGTGGGAGCCTTTGTTAAGAGTGTTTTGATTTTGGCTGTAATGCTTCATTCAGTATGTTGTCTTGAGGGTGAAATTATGTCTGTGGATCTTCAGCTGTTCCAGGGGGCAATGGCATCATTCATTGCGCATGTCTCATTTAATTCAGAATTTTGGTGCTCACTTTACCTATTCCATCATGAATAAAATTGCAGTTTAGTTGAGGAAAACAAACAAAAGTATAAATCGTGAAATGAAAATTACTTCGGGCAACCAAAGCTCCAGAGCAATCATCAATAAATACAGGTTAATTTTAATTTTTTCACTAAGACATGATGGAGGTATGCCTGTATCTTTTTTTAAAAATCCAGTTGGAAGTAGCTGGTAGTACAAAATATTTTTTTTTTTGAATTCAGGGTGAACTTTATATTGCATTATAATCAGATGTATTTGTTCTAGGTTTCATTATGATGTTCTTGTCTGAGAAGGCTGTGATCAGGCAAAGTTTTTTTCTTTCACTCCACCTCACATGGATAGAATATAAATTTTGTGACCTTTCTGTTAAATTAAATAATGAGAAATATCATCTGTGTTTCCTCTTGAGCTGGATTCCTCCTCAGAGGACCTGTTTTCCAGTCTTCAGAGGAAGCAGTTCTAAACCTCTTCATAAGTGGGGTTAATGAAATCCACTGTATACATCTGGTCTGAATCTGCAATGTAAACCAATATAAACTTTCCCACATTCAGCAGGGTCCTGATGCTTGTTAATAGGGTGATACAGCAGGACGTTCCTTGGCGTTTTTGCCCCGCAATCAAAATTCAGTCAAGCTGCTACCAAGAGAAATTATTTCAGAATGAGAAAGGCAAGCTGTTACAGACCTGAGTTAGTGAAAAGAAGCCTTGTTCTGACAGAAAGGAGCACAGTACTTTTGTATGAATGAACATAGCCAGAAGCTGACACCAGACGATATTTTAAAATTGAAATTTAAAATCCTTGTTTCTGTAGGTTAGGGACATGAGCTCTAAAGCAGTGAACAGCTTGACAGTTCATCACTGATCAGTGCTCATATGTCAAGCCGAGTAAAATCCTTTGTGGGAACAAGTCAATAATCAGCAAATTAGGTACATGATTAACCTGAGACAACAAGATGCATTTCCTGTCTGAGAGCCCTGCTGAGATTTAACCTTCTCAGTATTACTGTTTAGCAAATATTCCAAATGCCTGGTTTAGTCAGTCAAACTGATGTAGCTGTAAACTTGTCTGAATGCAGCCTGTGTGCCATGTGCATGGGGAGTGGAGCTCTAGAGGAGAGGCAGATATGTAGTTTTGAGTGGCAAGCAGACTACAAACAGAGCTTTTGAGCAAAATCCTCCCGACCTGTGTAGTGCTATGCAGGAATAACAAAATGCACATTGCAGGCTCGAATGATCAATAGGAATTTAGTAGAAGAGAGTCACATTAATAGAATTGATAATGTATAGAAAACAAACTGTAAATGTCAAATAATGCATGAAGCGACTCTGCAGAGCTTACAGCAATTATCATGTTGCTACATGCTGGTAGCACGTTCCAAATGATGCATGAAATGAGGTAACCTGATAGGAACTTCACTGGAATGTCTGGAGAAGGCAGTGCATGGAGCTGTATTTGTTTTCATTTCCAGCAGCGTGTTTTATATTTATAAATTTTTCATGTCAAAATGAAAACTCTTTTCATTCAGAACAAGAAATGGCTTTATTTGAAAAAAAACTTAGAGAGCAGGGGAGCGTCTGTGTTCTCTTGGTTTTTAGCAGGTGCACAAACACTTCTAGGTACTCTGAGCACCTCAGAGTTACCTGATGGCCGCGGGGCTGTGAGTGCTGGGTGCTGGCCTGAACTGGCTGCCTTGTGACACATCCAAATGTGGGAACAAACCGGTTGGCTGCCATCGTGGGTGTCAGATGTTTCATGGCTGTATTTTAATGAATAATTACCAACTGGATTTTATGAAGAACTAATTTTAGAGCACTTTGCAAACAAGTTTCCCTGCCATATGTTTTCCTGGCTGCTTAGATCCTACAGGGCTTTGGCATTGTGGTGAACACTCGCCACAATGCCAAGCGTGCTCCCCCTCTCCTCTTGAATATGCATCCCTTATTGAGACAAGAGCTCTAAGAGATCTTTCTTTTCAATTCCTAATCTCAAAAACTCTTAGGCGTTTTGGGGAGGCATGCAAATTGTTTCAAATCTCAGAAAATCCCTGAAGATTAT
This sequence comes from Falcunculus frontatus, assembly GCA_013398115.1. Lineage (NCBI taxonomy): Eukaryota > Metazoa > Chordata > Aves > Passeriformes > Falcunculus > Falcunculus frontatus. Next base: position 1,193,190 of record VZRV01007706.1, read on the forward strand.
GCCGGTTCTGTGCATTTCCGGTCCTGAGCCCTGTGAGCTCTCCCTGCTTCACAAGCGAGTGGTTCCCTTCCTCTGTGTGTGACTGGGCTCGGTGGGTCTGTGCTGGATGGATGGCCTTGTGCAGTGGTGGAGTCACAACCGTAGGTGTGAAGTTCCAAAACTGTTTTGCTGACTCCCCATGGTTACTGGAAAAAGAAAGTCCTTATTAGCCTATGAATAAAATGCATCAGAGGGTAGAAAGCACTGAATGGAGAAATTATAAAAACAAATTGCCCAGAAAGAACTTAGCATGAGATTTTAGGTTTGTAAATAAAAGTAAGCAGTAGGATTTCAGTATGCTGGGTAGTAAAAATAAACAAGCTCACTGAGAGAGTGAATTTGGAATTTGTTTAGCAATGTAGGCTGGCAAGTCACTTGCTTATATTGAGCTTTAATCATAGTAAGTACTCCCTACTGCAAAATTGAACTCTGATGATGTAGTCATTTGGGATTTCTGCTGCATGTTGTTCCTGAGCAGTTTTAGCCATTTTTATGTGACTTTCGGTATGAAGCCATCAAATATAAAGGATCATAAAAAAAGAAAACAAAAAAGCCGAAAGTCAGTGAAACTTCCAAATTACTTCAGAGATTTAGTTTGGTTTGACATGTCTGTTCCCTAATTCATGTGATTTAATGGCCTCTTCCTTAGCGGTTGTGTGTGTGTGTTAGATTAAGAATTCCACAGTTGCTTTTTAATGATCATGAAATTACTTGCCTCCTTTTCCTAGATGGGTCTTCTAATCTATTCATATATGCCAATAAGTAGCTTTAAAGCAAGAGTGATATCTTCAGCAGAACATTATGTAAAAGTAATTAATCATGCAAGGGTGGTAAATCAGAAAATCAACAGGGCCGTGAAAAGCAAAATGATGATTCAGCCAAGCATGTGAAGAAATCTTATCTGCTTATGTGTTCACAGTGTCATCTTGAGGACCCTTCAGTCAAGGATTTTTGATTTTGGGGCACATATACCTAGTCCTTACTGGCTTATTAAGATTAATACACCCAGGGAACCACCAGCAGATGCATTGACTTCCTTCTTTTTTTTCCCGCAGTCCTGAGAAATCCAAAGGAGGATAAAAATGTATCGTTGTTTTCTGTGTCACTTTGTACTCCAGCATTCGCAGAGTTATCCAGATTCAGTCATTTTGCTTTTGCCTGAGCATTAAGTTATTTGTCATAGTTTGATTAAAGAGGGGCAATACCAGTCTTAACTGTACCAGAGTTAAAATCGTTGTGCCAAGGGACCTGCTCTCACTAGGTCACACCCCATCATCGTGAAAAGAGATTCTGCAGCTAAAACTACTTCAAGCAGTTTCAGGCTGAAAACTCTTCCCCTTCGATCTGGCCAACTGCTGAGCCTTCTCTACTATATGAGGTAGAATCAGCGTCAAACAGAGGGAGGCAGAGGAACCTGCCAGCACAAGCAGAGACGAACAGCATGTTGCCAGTGAGAAATGTCAGCTTTTATTGCTACTTCCTTAGTTGACCCTTTGTGAACAATTGTTCTGAAGAGCACAATTTCTTTTTCCCAAGATGTTGCCCAAGTAATAACATTTCCCAAGGAGGTGATGAGTCTGTCCTTAACCTCTGACTGTTAGACAATGGGCTTTAGCAATCATTCCAAATGTCATTGATTTCAGAGATAGATATGTGTTTGGTACCTCAGATATGCTGAAAGTTACTGGCATGCCAGAATTCTCTACATCTCTGGCATGGTTTGCCTGAATTTTACTATTTTATCTGATTAACTTTTCCCCATATAAATCATATGTGGAAACTGGCTCAAGTGGATGGCAATCTGATAATGAGTGAAACTTTATTGCACTTCTCTTGCTTTGTCCCTCATTTAAAAGCATAGGATAATAGAGTGGATAATGCACTCGCTGTGATGATAGCTCTCAGCATTAGTAGATTTGGGCTCAAATTCCTCCCTGCCATGAGTTTCCTTTGTGTCTGCAGGTCGGTGTCAGTTCCACATGTTTACCAGGAAGACAATAGTTCTTGCAGACATTTCCCTTTGTTGTAAGGCTGAGCATACCAGGGCTCTATGTTGCTGGTACATAAGAAGTTTTCAGCTAGAAAGGTGAGGTTTTATACCCCAGTTTTAGATAGACATGATGGCACTAGAGTGTTAAATTTGTCTGTCTCTTCCACTAGAAGGGAGAATCTTCATTATTTTATCATGCATCATGTCTAATTTGCTAGGACTCACAGTTAATGAGTGGAATACAGTGTGCAAGGCAGCCCTCTCTGGGTGTTTATTCTATTTAAGAGGCAAGATTACAGTTTTCTGTTTAAACTGAGAGCAAGGGAAGGTGGATGTTTTCTCGTAGCTTTTGCGGGCACAGCCTGTAAGTGTTAGAGATAACAGAGGGAAATGTAATGAAGCTACTGGCAAGCAAGCACATACTATTACTGTATTTTATTGAACACATACATCTTTCTTTAGACATGTCTATCTATCTCTATCTACTCCTACACAGATAAATGTGTCTAAAACAAGATGTGTTTTCATAGGGGACTTGTTATACAGCTATCAAAAGATTAGATATATTGTTTTTGTTGTTTCTTAAGGACTTCCCTTAGATAGGGACTATGAGATCTACTCAGTTGAGCTTGAGAGCTCCAGAATTACAGACATTAAAGACAGAAAAAAAAGCCTATTAGGACAGCTAGTCCAGCTGCTTTGTTATGCAGAGTTACTCCCTGTTGTAGACTAACCAATATTTCTTCCAGTCCTGTTTAATTGTGGCATCTCCACTGGGAGGCTATTTACTGAGCTTAATAGATGAGAAGCTTATCTGACATTCATCTTAAATTTCTTTCTTTCTTTTTTTAGTTTCATGCCATTAATGGTGCCATCGCTCTTATACTCTAAATTATCACTTGCTCTGTTTGATCCCTTTTCCAAAGATTAATGACATGTTCTACCTTGCTTGGAAACCATCCAAACAGAAATTCTCGGTTTTCCTTAATATAAGTTCGATTCCCTTATTTGTGTTATTCCTTTCCATGCTCCCTGTGGTTTTTGTATCACACTTGCCCCGATTGTTCCACATACGACCTCAGGTAAGCAACTTTTACTCTGTGATGTAAAACTAGTGCGGTGTATTTTTATCTGCTGATGAGCTGCATTAGATGAACCCATTTCCTGTCTGTGCTATTCCTGTTTCACATTCTGGGGGCTTCCATTCAGTGATATGTCTGGCGTTACATCTCAGATGTCAGTTCCTGTTGCAGAGAGAATTTATTGCAGGTGATCGCTTAGAAAAGGGTGTGGGTCTCCTGGGTCTCTGAAAGCTGTGTAGGAACCTAAAATTAATGGGTCAAATAATAGATTTCAAATTATTTCTCAAGAACCATCCTGTCAATTTGTACATTTTCTGATCACCTATGCAGGGGAAAGATGCATAATTCTAGGTCACTGTTTAAGAAAGAATAAAAGTCACAGAATCTCTGTATGTTCCATGGTCAACTAGTAAATGTTAGCTTTGCATTTCTTCCAGAAATCCCATTTCATGATGAGGCAGAGGAGAAAATAGAGGGTCAGATTTTGAGCTGAAATATTCTGTATTCAGGTCTGTTTGTTTGGGGTTTTGTTTGTTTGTGTTCTCTTTTTTTTTTTTCCCTGGTTTTGTTTTTTTCACCCTGCAGTATGATTTCATGGAACGTTTGGATGGGAAAGAGAAGTGGAGTGTGGTGGAGTCCCCACGGGAGCGTCGGAGCATTCAGACCCTGGTTCAGAACGAGGCCGTGTTCGTTCAGTACTTGGATGTGGGTTTGTGGCACCTGGCCTTCTACAACGATGGCAAGGACAAAGAAGTGGTCTCCTTCAGTACAGTCATTTTGGGTAGGTATTTCCACAAGATGGGCATTTTTCCTCTCTGTTTATATCTTCCCCTACCAAAAGCTGTAATATTTTCCTGGAGTCCTCAGTATTTGGCCTGTTTGTCCTTACGTTATGCTGTGCATTTTTTTTCTCAACAATACTGTGGCAAAGAGTCAGTAATGGGGTGTGCTGACTTTAATTCACTTGGTTTTTTCTTAATATTTTAAAATTCCCTTAGATCTCGAGTTTAGTTTTGGAAAACAAGACTCAGATAAGTTCAGTGTGGTTTGAAGCATTCCCCAGCTAATATTCCTCTCCCTTATCTCTGTCATTTTGATACTTTTTATTTGTTTGTCTGAAGAAGCTTCTTTACACCCAGGTGGAATAGTATCCAACAGGAGAGATGTTTAATCTTGGTGGAAAGACAGCTCAAGAAACTGATACCTGCAAATGAGATTATTGTTTGCAGCCACCCTAGAGATTAATTGAGTCAGTTAATTAGCTGTATGTTGTTTTACAGCTTACTACTCACCTAATAGTGAGTTATCTCCTCAATGTGGTGAAAGAAGATCCAGCTGCAGTTTGTTAGAAAAGGATTACATTCAGTTGAAAATCAAACTGAGTCTAAATTCTCCAAGCTTTATTAGATTTGTTGACCTTTGAAACACTTAATGAACTTTGCTGACCATCTTTTCACAGTGGTATAACAAATTCTGAGGTATCCTATGTGATATTCTGTCCTGGCTGGTGAAGTGTTAGATGGCACTGTGTTGTATAAATCTGTAATTCCTGTTAGTTTAGGGAAAGAGAAACTGTAAAAAGTACAAATGAGTTTTTAGACTTGATGAAAAATAGTCAGAGGTGTTTTTTAGTCTTGCCTGATTAATAATATGAAGCTTAGGGTTTTTTTCCTTTTACCTTAGTGTAACATTCCATTTGTTGGCTTAAGTCCCAAAGGGTGTAGGTGGATAATCAATACTGTCATTAAGAACAAACATAATTGTTTCTGTTAACCTGAATTAAGATTTTTAAAAATACTTTTCTATGAATGTTGAAAAAAAAAAATATATATATATGTATTTGCCTATTTCCCCATAGAAGGCTTTTTCCACTTCTCTAAAAACAAGAACATTTGTGATTCTATCTTGTTATGCCCCTGTTGTGCTTAGAAAACCTTAGGATATTATAAGCTGCCCTTAAAAGAGTTGCCTGGTCAAGGCTATAGCTTTCAAGAGCATCAAAGGTCTAATAGCCAGGTAGGCTACTTGATAGTGCAATGATAGTAATTGAAATGAAATCTGGAGAAAAGTACGGTGTTTTATCTGGTTCAGAGGTGGTTCTACACACACCTTGTATGAGATGCTTCATAATGAAAGGGTCTGAGACAGCTGAACAACTGTCTGGTGTGGAAGAGGAGGAAGAATAACAGAAATTATGTTAACTCCCAGACAATACTAAATTTACCATGGTTTTGAATACATAGAAAATGCTTTTGTGTGCCATGAAGCAAAATAATGAATAAATCTATAAACAAGCTTCTTCATGAGACAAATTGATGTCTTTGAGCATTACATTTCAATTTTTCTTTTCATTGTTTACATGAATCATTTCAAGAGGCCAAGCTAATGACATCTCTTTGAAAATTTGCTTTAGACTCTTTGTATTTGGTGTCCTACAACTGTGAAATTAGATTTAAAGTTCCACTTGAATCCTTTTCTTCTTTGCAGTTTAATTTGACAAATAGAAATACTCTCTATAGTTCTGTGAGTTCAAAATCCAAATTTTATTTTCTGTCTTGTAGAGCAGCTTGGTTTGGTGCCTGGGGCTGACAGAATCATTTAGTTTGGAGCCACAGGTCCCACAACAACAGGGAGTGATAGTGAAGAGGAATACTCCAATTAGATTTTTGTTCCAGTAATTCAGTGTTGAAAATATGTTCCCCTGAAATCCAACAGCTTTCAAATTAAAATCATTTTAAGAATTAATTTCAAAAATGGAATTTTATTTTTATGCAAAGTAGTGTATGCATTATCCAAATGATAACAGAAATTGTGGAAAATAAATATTTTGGTGTAGCTGAAATGTTATCAGGCTGATGTGTCTACTCATATTATTGAAGTCATCAACATTTCAGTCAGTCACTCAAACTCTCATGTTAAACTTTGTCCTCTGTTTTTACAGAACTCTCCTTCATCCTCTTGCACAGCCACTTGCACCTTTTTTAATTCATTTTTTTAAGGATCGAGTAGATTTTCCAGAGCGAAAGAGCTCCTCTTTGTCATGTTCAGCAGATATTTTTGTCAGCTTAATTAATGAGGCTTTAAATGCCTGTAGAAGGAAAAGAAGACACAGTCCTTGGGATAATCAGTTTCCATGGCTGAGTGGTTGTGCAGGAACAAAGTCTCATTGCAAAAGGGAGAGTGTTGATTTTCCTGATGAAGTGTTATGTTTGCTACATAATATAAACTCAAACATGGCTGTAGAGGCCGTAAGAGATCTCTGCCTATTTTTGGAACAGAGGATTTGAGCACTATCGGAAGACTTTGGGTTCTAATAGTGCCCAGAACTTAATACGTGACTTTAGTATGCCATTAGATCTCTACACTTACTCATGCTGCCATAAAACTCGGTGCATTCTGCTTCACCTGAACCTTGTGGTGTTAATACAGCTAGGAGTTGTTCTTCTAAGTATTGAAGACAAATTAAAATGGAGAAAAATTAAACAAAAAATCTGTAGCCTTAATAGGAACCAACCAATTAATGTGCCTGTGATTCTTTAATTTCAGACTCAGTGCAAGACTGCCCACGTCACTGCCATGGGAATGGCGAGTGTGTATCAGGTGTCTGCCACTGCTTTCCAGGATTTCATGGAGCAGATTGTGCTAAAGGTATCATTTTCCCTATATTTACAAATAACCACAGTGTGTGTTTGTGATCTATTGATCTACAGTGCCTGCTAGCTAGCATGGGTCCAAGCTAGATTCAAATAGAACAGTTGGCTTTTTTTCCTTAGATCTCAAGTTAAATACAATCAAGAGGAAGTATTGCCACATTGCCAGTGAGTTTGCATAGCTACAGCTTTTTTTGTGGCAAAAGTAGTAGGCAGAAATGGAAGAAAATACTTATTTTCTGGAAAAGTAGATGAATTATCAATGCTTTCTGATAATCATTAGCTGGTCTGCAAGAAAAGACTGATTGTCTTCATTGATAGAATGTACTATATATTCTGGCTTGCCTGAGCCTTACTTCTAGTACAAAGCATCTTTCTTGCATATAAAATTACTCTTTGACCAAAGGAACTTTGCCTTTTGTAGAAAAATAGGTAGGACCTGATAAAATCTTAAAATAAACATTTTCTGAAATGTCAATTGTAAATTTTAACAACTAAAACTGGGAAATGCATTGCTATCAAGGATTAAGCAGAATTCTAAATGACATCTACGGATTGGCAGTATGTGTTTGTTAAGTTTTTATGAGAGTTTTGGATAGCAGTCTTAGGGAAAAGATTCATTAAGGAGGACCTCTTTAGTTTGTACAGCCAGTAGCAGATATGGTGTCTAAATTCAATGGCTTGGTTGTATTCCCTTCTGCTCCTGAGCACACTCAGAACGTTTTACAGTTTGCTTCCTTCTTAGTTTGTGTGAGTTTTAGGTACACTATCAATATCATGCTTACAGTTATTTTCCACAGGATTGTTAGTGTTCCAAGGGGGAAAGCCTGCTGTTTGAAAGCTTTTTGAAATAATTTGAAGGGCCTTAGAAATTTGCTCATTTCTTCTTAGACTCCTGATGCAGTCGTGAGGAGAGTTCATTGTGCCCCACCTCTCTCGCTGCTGTAGCATATCCATGTGTCTATGAAATACTCCTTGAGTAGCTGCTATAGTTGTACTGGAGTGAGTAATTTCTGGTTTTTGTCTCAACATTTGGCTCTTGAAGGTGCCCCAGTACAAATAAAAAAAGAAACAAAATAGAGACCCTAAGGGCCTTGAAAAGCTAATGCTGATATTTCAGTGCTCACACTGCTCATTTTACAGAACACTTCAAATACAGGGTGCATGTTGTTTGATTACCTGAGAAATTAAGACAGCTCGTAAATATAGAGAGGAGATATCTGCATTCCACAAAGTAAATGGTGTGATAATGTGAGCTATAAATGCAGACTGGCAGGTCTATGCATTTCTGTGGTGTTAACCTGTGAAAGTATGCATGCAGTGACCGTGTGCTTCACTGCCACCCTTCACACATACATGGCCATTATATCAACTCATTTGCATTTTGAGTTGTGGAGCAATCCTGCATTGTCTACTGAACCTCTGTGCAACACTGTATGCTGTGTTAGTGCTAGAAAATACTTCGTTCAGGCTGTGACAGATAAATAGCTTTTTTATAGGGTGCTTGTCAAACTGTATCTGTCAGGCTTCTCCTGCCCCTCAGTGCATTCCCTCTGCTTCCTGTTTTGTCCTTTCTGTGTTGTCTCTTTCCCCTCAAAAGCAGAAATGGTTTCATGGAAGCTTCCTTCAACTCTTATACTGTTTTCTTGTCAGACATCATGGTATTTCTAAAGAACAAAGAAGTTTGAAAAACTACACAAAGTGAGAACATGGGTGTGTTGACAGAAGTCGTGTTTCTGTGCGGGCACAGCTGCACAGCGTTACCCTGAGAGCTGGGTGTTAGGGCTCTTTGCCTCCCTGTTTCACTGTCATGCCTGTTCTCACAGCCACGGATTTTTCTCCTTACTTGAATGCTCTTCATGTGTGAGAGCGGTTTCAGAAGACAGAAATCAAAATTGGGATTCTGTATATGGTAAAGCACAGTAAAACGAGATAGAGAATTCCATCTTTTCCAGCATATTACATGTGTGGACACATGTTTAATGTACATCTACCATAATGTTAAATTGATGTTTAAACCGTCACAAGTATAGAAGGATAATGATTTTTTTTCAATCTGATTTTTAAAAAATTATTATTTCCCTAGCAATGCATCTTGCAATATTTCATTTCTCCACCGTAAAATGATTTGAGGCAAGACTCAAATAGAGAAATGTGGAGAAAATGTGAACAAGCTCCTCAGATGGCTTTTAGAACTTGGTCCATGCAGCAACAGCAGTCTGAGAGCTTCCCTTTGGGTGAACCCCAAGTTTGATAGATAGGAAACATGATCCTTTATCCCACAAATACACTGTTACAGGGCTGACCTTGAGGCCATCAGAGGCAGAGTCATCAGGGGAGTCTCTGCAAACCATTTGCAGGCAGTGCACAGGGACCCCTCCATCCACGAGGTTCTAAAAGATAAAAATGAAGGAAAGCTGTGAGAGCACAGATTCAGATCCATTAGCTTCAAGAAAACACTATGAAAATTATTGGAAAGGGATGAACTTTTGGCCCAACCCACAGGCTGTAGCACACTTTCATACCCTGATTGAAATGGAACAAATTTCACCCTCTCAAACACTCCTGCCAAACACTGTGTGGGGTATTTCTCACTCTCATTCTGTGGAAATGGCTTATTATCAGGTTTTCAGTATCAGCGGATTTACTCCATTCTTGCTTAGGCAAGATTCCCTTTGGAGTTTAACCTTATTAAGGTTAAAGAATTTCATCTAACATACAAAAAAGGTAATGATACATTTGGATCTCATGTGGATAAGATATGGCATACAAAGAAAAAGAAAATCTGATAATCAAAAGATAATTCCGTGTGGAGATGTGTCCTGATAAAGCAAGTGTGTACAGTTAAAGCCAGTGGAAGATTTGCTGAGGATTGAACTGCACTGTGAGTAACCTCTTGTCCACAATTATGTGTAGGAGTCATTGGTGAAAAGTGATGCTCTGGCCAAGGATCAATTAAAGAATCAGACATGCAGCTGTGATTATCTTATTTTGGTGTGTTGCCGCCTTTTTTCTATTCATCTCTATTTTTCTGTAACCTCTATGATAAAACCACTGAAGTATATCAAGAGGTCCTTCTTGCTTAGAATTCTTGCTGTTTATGTCTGATCATAGTTTGGATTTTCAAGGTCTGTGGTGAATCTGCAAGCAGGCATCCTTCGTCGTGTCCTGCCTTTCACCACTTGGGAATGGTGTTCAGTGTAACAATGAGTTGAGTTCCTACAAGTGACTCAGAGTTGGCTATAATTTCATTTCATCTCGTAAGATATTTGAAGGGCATGCAACTCTTCCACTCCTTTAACAAAACCACTTCCAAAGACACTGTCAAGTACTGTTTTGCAACTGTGAGCACAGCCTCCTTTAATTTTGTATTTTAAAATACTTGGATTTGCATCATAAGCATCTTTAGCTAATCTGAAAAGGTGAACAATGCACCATCACATGGGATTTCTACATTGATATGATGACCATAGCCTGCTGAGAGATGGTGTCCAATTTGTGAAAGAAGGACAAAAATGGAGTCAAGTAGCTGATGTCAACTGCCATGAAGTTGCCATTTAGCAGATACTTTCAGCTGATTATGCAATGTAATAAGAAACATGTTTAATATTTTAATCTAAATGAAATGAAGGCTTTTGGATTTTTTTAAACCAGAAATTTGTGCAATGTTTGATCAGTTGACTTTTTAATCTGATTTTAAGAACTCTAATTATTCAGATTTATGTTATTCGCAATTTCTTTTCCTGTTCTCCTTGTGTGGGTTTTTCATTATTTTATTTTCATTCTGTTTGTTTTTGGCTTACTGGCAAAGGACGGCGCCACTTTAATAAGTATAAAAAGAAGGGTAGGTTTTTTAAAATTTCTTTTTATTTCTTTTGCAACATCTATTTAGTTTGAAATAGTTACTAAGCTGTAAAGTGTAGTCTCTCTCTTTAAATTTATTCTAATGGATTTGCTGTTTGCACCACAGTAAGAGTTCCTACCATTGCCATTTTCTTTGTTATGTGTGGGCTATTAACCTTTGTATAAAAAATGTAAAAAGCTGTCAATTATTAGGTAAGTAAGGTATAATTGCTAGAAGTAGCAATTCTTGCTTTTTTTCAGTTGTTATCTAATTTGAGTTGTTTGAGACTCATCTTGCTCTGAGGCTTTTCAGAGGCTTCTTGCTTGGACAACAGTGCATAAAGTAACGTGTGTTCATCCATTGAATGCACTGCTTGAAACTGCTCTCTTTGTGCCATGGCCAGAATGCTCCCAGTGGCATAAAATGTTCTGGGAGTGATTGCAATGAGGAAAACACGAAATTTGGGGTGCGTCCTGCAGAATAATTCAGTACTTGGTTCATTGCTGTAGAGCACATGGCCCACAGGAATGAATGGGGTCCAGCATATGCTGGTGATGTATAGGAGAATGTGTTTCCTTTCAGTGTTATTCAGGGAAACAGTGTTTGTCTTCGTAACTTGGCTCAAAATTAGGAACTGAAAATAGCTTAAGCAGACAGAAGCTCCCTGGACTCTGAAGGGAAAGGAGAGGGGATAGTGAATAGCCTTTTTCCTTTTTCTGTCCTGCACATGGCCACAGCCTCACAGAAGAGATGGGACCTGAGGCGAGGCAGCACCTTGGGCCTTCCATGGCACAGTCAAACTGGGGAATGTATCTTGAACTATTCAAGTGACTCTCTGCAAATGTCTGCACTAACATGTTATAGGTCATTCAAGTGAAGGAGGGTGGATCAAACATGATGATGCCATCAGCAGGTGGATTTGCAGAGCAAAGAGCTGGAGAGGAACAGTAGTGTAAGAAAAATGCCAGGTTTGTGGCATTATTAAGATATTATCCTGAGCAATAGTGTGAGTTAAAGCTGATCAATTGTGGTTAGTAGTTTACATGCAAAGCACATAAATAAAAGCAGCACCTGACTCCAGGGATGTACCACCTCAATAAAACTTTAAAGGGAATGAATGGGAACCGATTGACAGATATGAAGATATGGGGAAAAATGACGATAGTGCGGTGTTATAAACACACAAGCAGTGTGACTGTTGTCAGCTGGGGGGAACAATGTGGTAAAGGCAGTTTTAAAGAGGAGTAACGGGGCAGATAACAACCTGTGGATAGTGGAGGGCAAATGAGACCTTCAAAGGGGAGACTGAGCATAGGAAACAGCTCAAAAAAAAGAAATTCTAAAATTTGACTTTCAAAAGCATCCTGAGTCCTAGAAAGGTTGAAGTCAGAATTCTAGCAGTGAGTGATGGGGGGTGAAGGGGGTCTGTAAATGAAGTTAGAACATGAAGCTCATGTTCCATGAGATGAAAGACCTGAAACAAGGATGGGAAAGAAGAGCCACACAACTGAAGGTTAGATTAATAAATTAACAATATGATTATTGAAGCACTATTGCGCATAAACATGACTGAAGAAGACTGAATTTATCAATGAGGAGAAAAAGGTGTTTATTTAATGTAGATTTTATTTACTGGAAGCCAGGGCAGAATTCTGACCGAGATGCAATGCAGAAAAAAACTGTAAAACTTTGTGAAAGCCTGAGTGTGAGGTGGGAAAACAAGTCAAACAAAAAAAAAATCCAGATTATGAACCTTAATGAAAGGTAGAATGATGGTAATTTCCACTTTGATAGAGCAAGAATGCAGGGCAGGGCTGAGAAGAAGTGAGATAGAGAAAAAAAAGATAAATCAAAGAAGAAATAACTATTGGTAAACATTTTAGATGTTCATAATCATAGCATGTCTCATCTTACACTTACACTGTACTGTTGAAGGAAGAAAAAAGGGTGCTTTTCTTTGGAAATGCTGCATTCCTGACTTGTCACCCACACATATCTCACATCCTTTCTTGGAGTTGACAGAATTCAGCATGTTCAGCTTCTCTCTTTGTAGCTCTTTCTGGGTGGGTTTGTTTTTGGGTTTTGTGTGTTTATGTGTGTATGTGTGCCAACTTATGTGAGTGCTGCAGCAGCAGCACAGCCCTGGCTTGTCACTCAAATCTTCTCTCACAGTGGGTGGAAGCATCGTTTTGATACTTGAACAGACAAGGCTGCCTTTGTCAGTATTCCCCTCCAGCAGTTCCCACCTCTCTGACTCAGTACCTTAAAATGCCTTTTTATAAATTTTCTACTCGTTTTCCCAGTCTCATATTTTATTAGCAGGCTATTTTCATTTCTTGCAAACTGGTCATGTCCTCAGTTGCCTTCCGGTGATTTTTATGTAGAGGGCAGTGATTGCCTGCCTGCCCTTGTTTTTCTTAGTTTTACAGAGCTGCATTATACTCTAAAAAGGGGTTTGTGCCATCAACTCTGCCTAAAATTAATTACAGAATAAATAAATAGACGTGTAACCCATTTTGACAATGACTGACAGCCGTTGCTGTCTATCAGCTGCTAGCTTGCCTGCATGAAATGAGATAGTAGCTTTGATCCAGTGTCAGGTAGACGAGGAGAGCCAACACAAAATCCATCACTGCAACTCTTTCTAATTGGCAATTTAAACAGGAGCCAAGGGCTGAAGGGGTCACAGGCTGAATTCTTTCAGATTGTTAGTGGTCATGGCTCCAGAAGGGGCTTGGAGCACACAGACAATAGGAGCCATCATGTCTAGCCTGCAGCTTTCCTCATCAATCCTCATGGATTCTCTTGGAGATTAGAAGTAAGAGCAGGGGACTGGAGGGTCTGAACTTCAGAATTCTGCAACAGATGCCTTGTAAAATTTCTGTTACAACACAAGTCATTTAACATCCTAACATTTCGTTGCTGCTTAGGAATATGTACCTGTCCCTCTAGATTGAACAGGAGGATTAGCAGCATTCAGATTACTCCCTTTTCTGCACCAGGCTGGAACTGGTGCTCATACCCTTTGCGTTCTTTGTAAGAGAATGTTTGCAAAGTGGAGATAGAACCCAGGAGCTGCTTGTAGCATTGGGAATACTTGAGAAAACAAGAATATTTAAGAATATAGCTTTCAACATGCAAAATATTAACTTCTCGTTGTTCTTAAAGTTTTTATGCCTTCTGCTGATTCCAGCATTGAATTTATGGTTATAAAGAATTTATCTACAAAAGATCTTGTCCTGAATCGTTTTAAGTGGGGATTCTCTTGTTGTTTAGAAGCATGTCCTTCCTTCTTTTTGTTATAGTTGGGCTTCTACAGGGCAACAAAAATGCTTTACATTTTTTAAAGATATGTATTTATTGTTATTAAATATGACCGATAGTTGCATCTAGTGTAGCAATTTATTAGCATGTTTTCTGTATTAAACCACCGGTAAACATACAGGCAGATTTGTGCATGTAAAATAGATTCTCCTTTCATATGATTCTGAATTCATGCTGCAGCCTATGAACTTGAAATTATGTATGATTCCTTTTCCCAAAGAGCTTGTAGGATAGTGGTGCAGCTAAGAAGGCAGATTTATTCTGTAGGAGAAAATTTCAGACAAAGCTAAAAGGATTAAGGAAAAAAATATGGGGAATGCTGAGGAATTCGGTAATGAAGGAAGAAAATAATTGACAGAAGTCACTAATGCCAGTGATGGACAAAACAGGATGAGTAAAAAGTGGACATGTAAGGAATTACGAGTCTGTGATTTCAGCGAACACTCGATTATCTTTATGTGATCATTCACTACTCCACCTGGAGAAACTCAAAGACCAAAGAGAGCCACAGGCAGTACTGTAGCTGAGCTGGAACCAAATTTTATTGCCTTAGTATGATAAGAAAGTTTGCTTTGCTTATGCCCAAGATGGAAAGCACATGGAAACAAAGTAAAATCTTATTAATGGATTTTTCTTCAACAGCATCATATGATATTTTAATACTTAATAAAAACTGGGTACATTCATTTGATCTCTCACAGCTGCCTTTGAAGACTGCTGTATTATCAGATACTTCTCTTTCTTCCCTTCTTATACATGTGCAGCACAAACACACCTATTTGCACAAGTATTTTCTGTTTCAATGGGGTTCCAATAAGTAGAATATTTCAAAAGGTTCTGAGTGCAGAAAGGAAGTGGACATGCATATAAATACATGCAGGACACAAGCCATTGCGCAGCTTAGTTCTGGCAAGCCAAATTTTTTTCCCTTTATAATACTTCCATTGGTGGCCAAGAATTTCTCTGCTCCAGCTCTGCTCTGCTGAGCTGCATTGTGCTTGCTGTGCTGTATGCTTTGTAATTTGTTTTTGTGTTTAATTAGTTAGCTTATTTAATTGTGTTGCAATCTACATTTTGGTTTTACTTTGCTTTGTCTCCCTGGAATTGTACTGGTGTTTGTTTATTTCATTAAGTTCTAAGAGTTCATCTTTGCAGTTGTGTTGGGATCATCCTGGAGTCCTTGTGACGATAGTAAATGTCATTGAAGCAACTGTGATTAAGTAGTATTGTAAATCACATTATAGAAATACAGCTGTTGTAAGACATCCTTAGACATTCGCCATCCCTGAATAACAGAAACAGTCCTGAATCACAGCTTCAAATATCAGCATGCATGACTTTTTTCACACCTACTCTGTATCTGGATTTGAACCTGTAATTTAGATATTTTTCTGTATTTAGTCCCTATTTCAGTGAGATTAAATTCAGTTAACTGTCATCCCCCTTCACTTTCTCAAACAAACAAAAAATCTCTAATTCAAATGCAGAAAAATGTTTAAATATCTGCAGCTAATTTGGAACTGTGCAGTTAAACATGTTAGGATTTAACTTTTCTGGTAAATTTAACAAGGCAAATAATAATAACTAAAATGAGACCAAACCAGCCTGCATTTTAAGTACCCTGAACTCTGCAGCCTGTGGCTGCAGTCCTGCATCTACTGCACTGCTGTTTAGCCAGAGCTAAGCCATTACCAGAGAAGCAATAGTTTTTACAGCACTCACTGGGAATGGTGTAAAACTTACCAAAAATATTTGAAGAAACACTTCACTTTTTTGTTCCTTCTTCTAGAAGCATAAGTGACTTCGTGCTGTTAGTGCTTCTCTGTTATGGATCACAACACATATGTTTGGAAGGAAATTTCTGGTATTTGATGTTTGTCCTTACTGCTGCTTTTTGTGAGCTTGAAACATCATCTCTCTGATTCCTCACTGACTCTTTCCACTGAGATAGCAACTGAAACCTCTGAAATAGTTCAGTTTTCCCTTCCTCCGCAGTTTTCCTAGTGACGAAGTTATCAAAACATACGAATAAAGATCTACACGCTTGTCTATGACAGTAGCTGATTTCAACATCTGTTGGTTTCCATCTGTTGGTAGGAAGTAAAACTTGTTTCTTTGCGTGGTCTTGTATCGACTTTGCTGCTTATATCTAAAGCAGGAATTTCACAGCTCTGATTCTGTGTTACTAACAGAAAAAGAGTTGGTTTGGTTGGTTTGGGCTTTTTCCTTTCTTTTCAAAGGCATAAAATAAGTGGCAAACTGATCAGTCTCATTCTTCTGTGCTAACTCAGAACCAGAGCAAGGGAACTTTCATTTCCTTTAATGCATTGATGCATGTGAAAAAGAGATTGAACTGTGCTGCTCTTAAAGGATGTAGCAGAGAGGGAGGACCTGAGCTGGATTGGCTGCAAATCACGTTCATGTATCGTGTGGAGAGCTGCAGTCTTCCTTTAGCACAGGCAGTGACAGTGGCACAGCTTCTGCAATGGTGGAGAAAGAATCAACCAGGCTGATCAAGAGTTGAATCCAGAATGTACTGACGGGACAAAATCTTCAAGACATTTGACTCCTGGCACAGCTAGCTGATTTATCCGGTGTCAGTGCACTCAAATGTCCTCTTTTGTCTCTGTCTCCAATTTGTAGTTTGTTTTATGCCACTTGAAATTATTTTTTTTATGTGCAGCTGTGACTTCTCCAGTGAGACAGTAGAGTGGTGTCTTTCTCTCCCACTGAAGCACTCCAATATGTCAGTATCTAAGATCTTTGGTGGTGGTTAGTGAGATTGTCTAAGCTCATCTTGACAAAAGCAGTAATGGGGCTTCAGTCCTTTCAATCCACCATTAAAATAGTTCTGAGGTATTTGATATTGGCTTAGTTTTGATTTCCCAATTCTTATGGACTGCATTGTTATTGTTGTTGAAAATATTATAGGGGTTAAATAATCGAGCAAAATTTACTTGTGCCGAGTGAGCAACCTCAAAGAGATCATTTTTAAAAATTGCTTTCTTTCTGGAAATCAGTGCTAGTATGGGAAGAGACATTTGTATTTCTTGCATACATTTTTTGTAACAGTTGTTAAGCAAAGCAATTATCTAATGGAAATAGATACTTTGTACAATGGTAGAGGAGGGAACAGCAAGTGTTTTCTCTTTGACAGATAGGCTCACACTGAAGGCGTGAGAAAAAAATATGACCTTTGTGATAAATTTGGGCCAAAGCAAAAGTTTGCTGAGTGTTCAGAAGAATGTAAATATTAATTGTGCAGTTAATGCTGTCCAGTCACTTCTATAAAAATCATGCCATTTTTTTTGTAGAACAGCTTAAGTACTTATCGATTGAGAACTTCTGTAACTCCCAAAATGGAGGCATCCCCATAGCTCTACAGGTATTTTAAATGAATTGAATTAATCATAGGCTTAAAAGTCTCCAGTGATCTTCATTAAGTTTCCTGGGTTTAATTAAAACATCTGTGCAGTTTTAATTTATCGATTCATCCAACTCATATGTCATGTTTTTAACACACCCCAGCATGCTCTGCATCATTTTTAACCCGATTTCCACTTAACTAAAGCAATTAAATTCACCCTGGATTAATTAAAGCATCCATACTTTAGTGCTTAAGTCAGCGTGTGCTGCTTTCCCCAAATGGTTCCTGAATGTCAGAGATTTGACACACCTGATGGATTTTTTGTCCTTCTGGAGATTCTTCTGTGGGTTTCTTCCTCGCTTGCTAATGTGCAGTTTGGCAGAGCTTGGGAGCTTGGGAAGGCTGGGGTTGGGCAACTGAGATAGGGAGAGCAGAGCTTGGCTGCTGTGAGGGGCATTCCCTCTTAATGCTGACCTGATGCCTGCCAGGGCAGAGTAGCACTACTGTTTAACCATTTAATTTAGCTCTTTGTTCTGTGGTCAAAGCAAACAGTTTCATGGAGTAACTACTAAACCACCTCATGTCAGTGACAGTTTTTCCTAGCTGTTCATTCTCCTGCTTCTGGGTGAATTTCTAGAAGATGATTTCTGCTTGGAAGAGCATGAGGTTTTAGAGCAACCTAAAAGATGTTGTAGATCTTTCTAATTGTCACTGTTCTTAAGAACGTTTCAGCCTGATGGAAGTTAGTGAATTTAGGGATCTCTGAAGAGCAGTCACAGCAGTCAAACATCATTCTTCCTGACCATGCAGATAGCATGCTTGTGAGGCACGAAGAGCAGGTGAGAGAAAACAGTCTTGGATTCTTTCAATCTCCCATTCCGGAATTATTTTCTTGAGCCTGATTTTGCTAGGGGTGGAGCAGCTTCTCACAAGGAAAGTAGTATAAAAATAGCATAAACTAGTAAAAAAGAAGTAACATAAACCATGAAGTGGTCTTAGAAGTTGTTTGAGATTTTCACATCCACAAATCAATTTCAGTAAAAACTAATAGGTTTGCAGACAAGTCGTGAAATGTGCAGCCAACTGATTAAAATAGGTTTAAACAGAAAATATGAAGGAAAGCGTTGTCAAACAAAACCATTGTATTTTCAGGCTACAACTAAGTAGATTTATATGTCTTCTAATTTTTAGGAATATCTTGTGGGCAAATACTTGGTGTAACAAGGGATATGATAATTAAGGGCAAATATTTGGTGTAATAAGGGATGTGTAATAAAATAAGGGATGTCTCAGTACTTTTTTGTTTATAGTAGTAATGTAAAGTCTAGAGCTAACATTTTGAATCAAGTTGACAGCAATTAATTTCTTTAATAACTGGGCTGATTTTCTAAAATGCAAATGCTTTCAGTTCCTTTGGGTATAGTGATTTTGTGGATTTTAAGCCATTTAGATTAAGATTGTTCACATATAAATGTGATTTCATTTTAGGAGAAGAGGAATTTGGTCGTAGCTTTTGCAGTGAATCTAAAATTATTTGGGGCTTTGGTAGACAGTTGTAGGATTCAACTCTAACATCAGTAATACACGTCTTCACCTGCTTACTTCTTAATCTGATTTGTCCATTGAAGAGAAATTAACATGTGTAGTCTAAATGCTGCATATGCATCACCAACATAAAGACCAAAAAGAGAAAAATGCCAGTACAGTGCAACTTTACTCTCATCTATCAGATTAGGAAGCAGGCAGTTGTACACATTTGTCTTGGATCTTTCCTCTATTTCTACTCCAGTCTGGAGCTGACCTCGAGTGCATTTACAGGCTTCAGATTAGACTGTCAAAAACTGGAATCCATCTTCTTTATATAGTGGCAAAATCATGCATAATCTCTCAGCAGTAGCAGCTTAATCTCTGCTAAAAGGAAATCCAAGTGTGAGGTATTATGGAGTCTGAATTAATTATCCCCTAGAGGAACTGCACCCAGAAGGGTCACTGGTAGGGCTCAATGCTAAGAAGTTTGACCTACATCTGTCTTCAGTTTAATTCCTGGTGGTTAGCGAAAAAAAATAACAACTTTTGTTTCATTATGCAAGTGTGCATTTCACTTCTTTATAAAACTAGGAATTTGTGCAACTCCATGTCCAAAGAGCATAGCAAGACTGCCCAATCAGTTCAGCGAATTTTTGCTACTGAAATTCACTTCCTTCTCCTAAACAGGAGCACCTACAGATAAAAATAAATATTTTTCTTAGGTGTGGCAAAATTCTGTACAGTTCCACAAGGGCTGAACATATCTTACATAGAAGTATAAATAGTGTCTCTTCAGAATGTTGTGGTGTTTTTCCTGATGGTGTGCGTTTGTTTAGAGGGAAGTAAAGCTGTAATGGCTGAGACCAAAATTCCATTTCACCCGGGATTTCAGCTCTGATGATTGCATACAGCCGGTAGTTGAGGGAGAGTAAAAATGTTACTTGTCTTTATTGCTTCTCCATTAAATTCTTCTGGTTCCAGAGATAATATGTGCTAGGACTTCCTACAGTAGATGAAGCCTCTTCATGTTCAGTAGCCTTTCTAGACTTTCATTCTGTGAATTTGTGTAATTCTATGATCAGTCACAGAATGTTCTTCCATGAGTTTTAACTTGTTGATTAATCTTGTTGAAATTGTTTGATGGAACAGTCAGCAGTACTCAGGCTCTGTAGATGATTTCCAAGTGTTCTCTTAGTTCAGTCTCAAGCTCACACTTGAACACTCAGTCCTGATTTTCCATCCTGTTTACAAGGTGAACAGACAGCCAAGCTCATCTTTTTTGCACACCAGCTTGTGGTAAGAAGAATGTGGTTTATATGCAAGACTGGGGGCTTGCAAGCATTGTGGCTACAACCATTCTGGCCCTTACCCAATTACCACCCCTTGGTGCTGTTTTGTCGTGGGCATCTCACCACAAAATTCTGTGGTACACATTAAAAAATTAGATGGCACCAAAAATGATATTCTTCCTCTGCCATGTTTGAAAATTTACATTTGAATGTACAGCTGAGCTGCTTGCAAAATAAGAGTAATATAAGGGCATTGCTTGTGACCTGGTCTAGGACAGGGAAGCATTGTAGGTACAAATTCAAAAACCTTTCCAGTCTGCATATATTTGTGCCCAGAGACTCAAATAACTTTGAAGAGAAGTATACCAATTTGTCTGTTTATGAGGAGGAACCGAAAAAAGTCTGCAGTAGAGAACTGACAGCCTAGATCCTAGTGGTACGGGACTCTCTCTGCACCAGGGTAATGTTTGCTCTACAGCAAGAGAAATCGAGCCAGAACTCTGCCCTCACGTCCTGTTTGGAGCTTCAAGTAGCAGGGGAAGGCCTCTCAACCCAGCAGCTGTGTAACTAATCCAAGTTCTTCAACAGCCTCCAAGAGTTTGTCTCCTCAGATATCCTTTGCAGGTTTCTTGCCATGCTCTAGAAGAACTGCTCTGGTGAGTATGTGTGTGTGAACTCTGGAAGGGGGGGTGCAAGGAGTGTGTACACAGACTGCAGCTGGGATACCCATGGGTTGTCACTGGAAAAAATGGTGGCTTTTGATGCCAGACCTTTTGGGCTTTATCCCTTGCCATCTCCTCTCCTCATCCATGTGTAATAGGCTGTTACCAAATCACCTTTCCTCATGCATCGGGGAATATGAGCATTAATCTGAAATAATGTCTAGAGAGAGAACATTTAGAGGGATGTTTGGCTTGTCTTTGCTGCTCGATTAATGTTCTCAAATGTGTGCAGCCCACAGGACTCAGAGGTCTGTAGTGTCTGTTCTTCAGCTGAGCCCCATGTTAAAAACTTAGTCCGGTCTTGTTCAAATAACAGTGAAGGGCATAATCCCATAAACAAAGAAACATTTAGGGTTAATAGCTGTTTTGCTTATCCAGACTTCACTCAGTATGTATACCCTTGGGCCTAAATTGCTTGAGTGTTGCCATAACCGCTCCTGAAGACCTCTGTCCACGTTTTGCCAGTGCTGGTGTGAGATAGTCAATTGATCTCTCCACAGAGATGAGTTGGAACCTGGTTGTTCCATTATGTAAACTGCCTTCATTCACACTGCTTCAACAGACTTTGAGCAGTCTGTTCTGTCCTGGACCAGGGGCCATCCACATCACATGGGGAAACACAAGCAGTCCTAAATAACAAGAACTCCAGAGGATTCTTGAGGAGTTTGCCCATCAGCTGAAGATGCCAGGATGTAAAATGAGAGTGAACTGGTTTGGGTCTCATCCTGCAGCAATATGATCTAGCAAATAGGCATAGCAGAACTCTTCTTAGGCTAGCTGCTCCTGTTTTATATAGAAAAGCAACTTGATTCTCTCCCTTCTTCATGCAGGACAGCCTATAAACCCATAGCAAAAACAGTCATGAAGAGCTATTCATTTCAGCGGTGACAAGCCTGCTTCTTATAATAACCTACACCTTCCTGCATTCTTGCTTACATGTTTCTCCTGCAATCTTAGTGAGATGGCAGTCTTGGAAATGCTAAAATCTTACCCAGAATCTTTGTCATTTTTCTTATTCTCAAAGTGATATTCCTATTACATAGCTTGTAGAATAACTCCATCAGAGCATTGTAGATTAAACTGTGGCTTTAAATTGTAAGTGTCTTAATCTTAACTATATCTCCTTCATCCCTAAGGTTAAGTGACAGATTCTCTTGTTTGTCCAGAGTCAGTTCTGGTGTCACTGGCATTGTGACTGCCCGGGCAAACCCCTGAAGGCAGATTGCTCCTCAACTTGTAGACAAGCTTCGCAAGGACTGAATAGATTTGTGAACCATAGCAAGGCCTCTGACCTGATAGACACATGAAGAGAGGAATGAAAAGCTGTGACATGGCTTTCAGCTTTTCTCAAATTCCTGAAGCACCATAGCAGAGACAGGGAGCACTAAAAAACTGCTGTGGGAGCTCTTTAGCCCAAACCCAGCCCCATCCGGTAACCTTTCTTCTGCCATGCCAGGCTCTGGTATCCCAGAAGTTGAACCCTGCAAATCCAGGTCAGAAGTAGGAGCTGAGAGTGGCTTACTCATAGACAAGTTCCACATAGCAGATACACATCACCTTTAGCTGGACTGCAGTTACCCATTGCTTAATGAGGCTTAGGGGCAAAGCAAGCAGAGAAGTGATCTTACAGCAGGTATCTGGCACAGAATTATAGGTCCAGACCACTCTAGCTGAGTTTAGAGAGGTCACAGTTAAGTGGCTTGGGGTTTTTTATTGTTTTGGTTTTCTCTTTTTATTTATTTTAATAATGGGTTTATTTCTGCTCAGTCCCTCTTTAAAGGGAGTGTGCTGTTTAAATAGAGTTATTGTCTTTATTTGAGTTTTCACTCCAGAGGAGAGATTTGCAGAACAGAAAACCTTTCAGGAGTTGAGTGACATGCTGATCTGTAAAACAACAAAACAAAAAGAGCTGTTCCTCCCTTGTGTCCAGCTTGTGAGTCAACTTTTTGTCTTGAATAAATGTGGTTTGTCCAAAGAAACTGTCTAATGCCCACAGATTCGTTTAGCCTTCCTGGGACCTGTTATTCCATGCAGCTTTATCACAGCACAGTGAGGAGTTGGGTGGACAGAATCAGGTGTATCCCAGTGCATCTGGGGAATCCACACTGAGAAACCATCAGTAATGACAGCTCCGAGTCTCTGCAGTGGCATGGAACCATGCAGAGAACTTGCATCCAGCAATATCACTTCCTTCTGTGGTGGACTTACCAAAGGGACTGCAGCCTTAACCACCACATACAGGAGCTGAGAGGGTGCCTTGTCCTAGAGAGAGATATTTTTGTGTTAAAGTGAGTTCCAAATAAAGGGCCAGGGTCAGTACAGTGTTTCAGGGTATGCAAGATGACACCAAGAAACTTGGCATTCATGATTACTGCAGGTCTTCAGGACAGGCTGCCTTCTGATCACTTGCCCAACATCCTCAACACCATGGCGAATAAAGAGAGCAGGACAGAAATTATTACCTTTCTTACACTGGTTTGAGGAAATGTATCAGTGTCAGCCCAAAACAAGCTTTTAAACTGCAGTGAAATGGAGAGTTATGGACAGAGGAATTGTGCCCCCAGGTCTTCATAGCTAAAAAGTGGAAGTGGTGCCAGGTTGATCCTGTTCTTTCTGGCTCACCTGGTGACTTGCAGGAGCAGTAGCTGCACACCTGGGCAGGGAAAGGCCGTGCTGGGAACTGAGGCAGGCTCCACAGTGGAACACACTGGCAGAAGGAACAGTCACACAGCATTCAGGTTGCTGTTAGTTCTGTATGTGGTACATCATGGAAAGGGGTTTGATGCTGAGGTGCAAAAAGATGTCAGACAGGCTGTCCTGGAGTGCAGTGTGGGGAAGGTTTGTCTGTGTGCTATTTCAATCCGGCTGGCTCAGTCAGCTTAGTTCTGAAAACAACTGCTAAAAGCAAAACCAGTAGAAATTTAGCATAAGTTTTTACACTGAACTTGTGAAGATATATCACATCTGAAATGAAAATATTGCTGATGGAAATTATATTTTATTCAAATCTCTGTTCATTTTTGCAGTGCATAAGAAAGCAACTGGACAAAACTTACAGTAAGAGAGAATACCAGGAATGCAGTAGAATGAAGTCCTCTTGCTACCAAAGAATGGATAATATGGATCTAACGCATAGGAGCAGTAGCGAAACCCAAACTTCAGCGTGCTGACTTTGATATTGTTCTACTATAGAAGAAAAAGAGACCAAAAAATATTATATATTTTATATAACATGTGGCCCATGCATCTGTAGTCTTAATTGAAATAATTCTCAGCACTCTAAATTTTAGCTAACATTTCAGATTAGAAATCTGAATTTTATTTTTCTGATCAATTTTTTCCCATATCAAGTAAGAAAATTCATAAGAAAATCTATCCTGAAATGTGTTTTTGCAGCAGATCAATGGGACAGCTAAGATTAATAAGGATTGCAGGACTGAACAATGGAGAAGTTGGATAACTGGACCATTGCACATTTCTTTGTAGGAAATCAATTACTTGGGTTCTTCTTGATCATTCGGGTTAAGGGGATAATAGAAGCCAAGAAGACATTAGGACCTTTTAATGATTAATAGTAGCTTTTGAGTATATTTTTGGCACTGGAAAACTGGGTGTTCGTTTCTAATTACTTTGAAGAGGGAAAAGGCAGGGAAATACTTTTCTGTCTTTATCAAACTGCATCAGAGAGAAGAGCACAAAAGTGCTCCAAGCTTTTCTCTAAGACTCACTTCATTACTCACATTTTCTGTTATTCCTCTGTTATTTTTTCCATTTCTCTGGCTAGTGACCACACATCCAGTCTTTGACAGGAATAGAAGTTCACAGTTTGCCATGTTCCCAAGGGAGACATGAGCACGTAGAAGTGAATATGACTTAGTGAAACATTTATATGCACCTGGGTTTTAATAAATCACTTGTTTCTTTCCACTGCTCTGCATATGTACAACATCTGATTCCTGGCACCCAAGACCTACTGACTACTTTTATTATTCATAGGCTTCACTTCATTTGCATAAATGAATATTTGCTCAGAATATGTCTTACTGCCTTGAATAATACAATGGTGAGGGGTAAGGGTTAATGGTGCTTTCTTGCCGATACACGCAGGGTAAAAGCTGTCACTGGGAATCAGGGAAACAAGGTTCAGCAGGGACAGTGGTGGCAAGGTGCATTTATAGTAGCTGAAAGCTTGTTTCATTCTTGTGTTCAGGATTCTTACACTGAAAACCAAAGGGTCTAAAAAGTTTGGGGACATTACATTAAAGTGTTATGGTAGAAGAAAGATACCATATAATTAGCTGTTGTGGGGACTGAATGTTTTGTGTTCTATCTGTGAAAATCGGATGTTACCTAGAGAAACAAAGCAGAGTAATGTCAGACTCAGAACTGTTTGCATCAGTTATACCAAGCATTATCAGTATTTTATAAAGAATAGGGGTTGTATTCTCAGAATGCCCAACACATATGTGCTTTATTAAATAGCAGTCAAATTATTTCTTTGGGAAATGAAGAATTGAACCACTACAAATTATCTCAGATTTTTTTTCCCCAGTAGATGAATGTATTTGAGTTTATGTATAAGTGTTTGATAGTGGATTTTTAGTGCACTTTTACACGACTACATGCATGACCCTGTGTGCTGTTTTTCTTTCATTCCATTTTCCAGCTGCCTGCCCGGTTTTGTGCAGCGGCAATGGTCAGTACTCCAAAGGCACCTGCTTGTGCTACAGTGGCTGGAAAGGTCCAGAATGTGACGTACCCATCAGCCAGTGCATTGACCCCTCATGTGGAGGTCATGGTTCCTGCATCGAAGGGAACTGTGTCTGTTCTGTGGGCTATAAAGGAGAAAACTGTGAGGAAGGTAGGATATTTATTTTCTGTGCTGTGAGTTTGTTTTCTGGGTTTGGGAGTTACTTAATGGGTAGAAAAAAAGGAAAGAACAGAATAAAAATTTAAGCATAAAACTGCTGTAGCAGATTATTGTAAAAGAGGGTAAAAATATGCTCCATCACAATTTTACTGATCTATCAGACTTCAGACAAAACTTCTGGCCTTCTGTATATGTTGCTTTGCAGTATTAAGAGTGTCTGCCACAAGTAAACCTGAATAATTCCCTTGTTGAAGAGCAAAGAAAAATCTTTTCTTATGGATTATGTTTACTGAACAATTTAGATGTGAAATGCAGAGGAAAAAGGAGCAGTGGTAGACAAAATTGTATAGCTTCAACTTCACACAAAGCACATATCAATCACTATTAAGACAGAAGCTGATGAAAAATATTTGAAAGACTTAGATATCCATGTTACTTACAGACTTAATGTGGGGCAAATTACTCCTGTTGGCTGCAATCATATGGGATTAAGGAAAGGTAGATGGCACCCACGAACGATAACTGTCCTTTAAATGCAGAAAAGCTTTTCAGGTTGAAAAGTGTCCAATTCCTTGAGTATGTAGAATGAGCAAATTTTAAAAAATAACCCATGCAAAATGTGGTCACAGATTAAGCTCAATACTGGTTTTATTCATAGTTTTCTGTTAGAATGCACAACAGGATTGTTTTGGGGTTTTTTTAAATATATTACTGTGCTCCAGAGTTTATTAATCCCCCAAACGGAGAAGCAGCTTGAGTACTGAAGTGGTAGTGCTGGGATGTCATGCTGCTAGGACTGAGAAGTCTCTCTGGGTTATTCTGAATGGATTGCAGAGCTCTAGTGATACTGTGTGTATCGATTTTTATCTTACCCCATAGTAAACAGCTGTATGATGTCTCTCCCATCAGAAAACAAAGGGGAGAAAGCTGTGGATAAACAAACCACTAAGGGTTTTATCCTCAGGACCACAGTCATCACCTTTAGGACAAGATCTTGCATTAGTCTGAGTGAACTTGTGGTAAAAGGAAAAAAAAAAACAAATCAAGGATCCTCACTGGTGGGACTGCAATTGTTTGCTCAGTTCATTCCTGTTGTCTCTTTCCACTAAATCCTCTCAACACTGGTTATTAGAGCTTTTCTCCAGAATTCAGTTGAAGTCAAGAGTTTTTTGCATTGTTTTTAATGGATTACATTTCAAACTATATACAGAAAATGCTGTAATGTCCTTTTTTTTCTCCTTAGAATTGATAGTTCTCAGTTCAACCTGAGTGTATGATACTAGCAGATATTCAAAAATTATCTGAAATGCCTTGCTTTAACTATCATTCTCATCAAAATCAAAGATGGAAAAGACTGTCCTTGACATGCTCTACAGCACCCAACCTATTTCCCAGGAATGCAGAACCTCTCTTTCTGGTACTAACTGCAATTGTTTGCTTGGTCTCATTGAGTTTTATACATTTCATCGTGTATTCTGTTGTTGTATAAATGCTTGTGTTATTATAGAGATTATGGTAGATGGCCTAAAATTATCTTTGTTTCGTTTAATTCTGGAAATTTTACCTTGCGAGCTCTTCCTCCCTCACTTTGTACTTTCCAGCTACTTGCATGGAGCTCTCTCTCTGCTTTCAGTTCTCTAGAGTGGCTGTGGTCTGTCTGGGCCAGACGCCTTGGACCTCCAAACTCCTGTAAGAGAAACAGGCTCCTGTAGTGTTTAATCCATGTTATCCTCAGGTGAATGTTTGGAATGGTGAAGCAGATATCAGCAGCTCCAGAGAAGTTTGTAGAACAAGCCAGTCCAGACCTTTTTGCAAAGGTGTTGTGTTAACTCCAGCCGAAACTGGGAACACAACAAAACTGTCAGACAGCAAAGCTTTTTGGGAGGTAGATTGCTATGTGAGATGAAAGGATATACGTTGTTTAATCAACACTCTGCGTGGAAGGATATGTTTTTCTTAAAAAGATAAATGGGTTACAAAGGCAGGAGGAATCGATTGCAAACTTGGAAGGGGCCAATAATATGACAAGAAAGGTTAAAGTAACCTTTTGCATATATGATCGGGCAATAAATAAGTCAATAAATTAATTTGCAAATAAATAAAAATCAACCACCATGTTTCTACTCTAAAATTCCATTTCTTTTGTACATATTTCTTACATTAATTTGAGTGCTGTGGGAGAAAGGATATACTATGAAGTGGTGTCTCTCTAATTAGTCATCTAGTTTTAGTTAAAGTTTTTGCTTGAATTGAAATTTTGCACTTTTAATGGTAGAATGACAGAAATAATATTTCTGTATTTAGATATAATATATGAAATCTCCTCTATTGATTTGAACTTCCAAAAGGAATGGCAAAGGTTGATTCATTTGCCATTTTCCAACTAGGATATTGAATTAGAATAAGTGGGTCAGCATTTTTTTTTCTTCCCAATAGCTTTTTATTTCTGATATTCATCATGGTTATATTGTTCAAACAATTTACCTGAAATGAAAGTGGCACCAAAATCAATATTTTTTGATTCACAATTTTTGCAGCATAAACTCTGTTTTTCTATTAACAAATTTGCACAGAAGATGAACTGGGGTATTTGTCAGGCTTCATTCGGTCTGCATTAGGGGGGACACAAGTGAAATTGCCAAATTAGGTTAAGTTAAGGGTGGTTTTCTTGTCACTTTCCTGGTGGAGTCATTTTTCAATGACATTTAACTTCGTAAGTGTAATTCACGGCTCTTTGGGGACTTCATGGTACATATTGTTCGGAAAACTCCTTGACCTCCTTTTTTGTCCTTAAGGATATAAATTGCTTTCAGTACCTTTTTTGTCAAATCTACAGAGGGCCCAATACTAAATGAGCTCTAATGATCTGAGCTGCCAGGGGGCTGTGAGTTCCAAGCCTAGCGTACTTGCTAAGGCGCATTCTCCTTTGTTTAAACACTAAAGACTGTCCATTTATAAATCCTGATTAAATACCATTGTAAACCCTGCTACACCTCAGGGCCAGAACCTTTGCAACACAAGTCAGTGCAGTTCTATTGCAGGTAATCACATTATGCTAATTTCAACAGCCGAGGATCTGGCCCGAGATGATAACTCTGAGCATATATTAAAATAGAATGAGATTGGAGCTCAGTAAAAACTCTCCTCAGTTTAAACTTTGAAAGCTACTACTTACCCAGATGATAGAACAAAACAGCTGTAAAGCACATTTGTCTAGAACAAAGGACAAAGGTGTTTAGTGTGTTATCCTGTAAAACAAGGGAGATTGGGAGCTTAGGGGCATTGATAGGCTCATTCTGTAGAAATAAATCAAAGCTGCATGAGCACTGTAATTCAGGATAGAGGGAAGACAGTTAATTTATGTAGCAGAAGGTGATGTTTTTCATATGCTTCACATTCCTTTCATTAGTGCTTTCATTTGAGAAGGAAGACGATACATTCCTGACAAGGAGAGTACATTATGACTTATCATTATCTCCTAAAGTTAGCTGTCCTGTAACGATGTTATGCACCTATTACCCTTCTACGTTTTCTGTTAAAATATATATTCTAAAAAAACCCAGGGGAGACCAAATGTAGGGGGGAAGCAACCTTCATTCTGAAAGTAAATTGACCTAAGGTTTTGGGTTCTTTACTTCTTTTTTCAATCAGACTGTTTCCTCACAGCTCTGTGTCCATTGGATTCCACAGAAATTGTGTAAAAGATGCATTGTAAACTTCAGACAGGTTATAATTTGGCTAAGCACAAAGAAGGGGTAACAATACAGGAAAAGCACTCTGTGTAATTTAAAACAGTTTATGAATTTATCAGCTTTGAGGTGAACCACAAACCAATCTTGGTTTACCTATAAGTATAAAATTGCATTATAATATTTTCATGTCCGATTAACTCAGCTTTAAATGTTAAAGAAAAAACAAACCCAAAACTAGAGTCAATGTCATCATTAAAATCTTGTGAGAAATTTTACAGTAATTTATTCCTGTACTACTGTATTCTGAATTCTATACTACTGTATTCTGATAACTTGAATTATTGCATCTCTAAATGTGCATCTCTAAATACTTGCTTTAAATGTTCTGCAACTAAATAAAATAGTTTGACAAGTCTCTATGTTTGTAGAAAAGTTGAGATTTGAAAGATCAAGTATTGTTCACATCAGGTAGAGTGAAAATGTCGCTGCCTTAATTTAGAAGGATCAATTTGGAAAAGATGAGAGATAAATCACTTTCATTATAAACTCAGATCTTCCTGGAGCAGCAAGAGAGAATGCCAATCATTCGTGGTCTTGATGTTGTGAGCTAATATATACCAGTCATGAGATGAATTCAAGTTATTTCAGACATGAATTTGACCTTGGCCTTCAGTTCCAGAGCAAAAGGCACTTGGTAAAGCCTCCATGTGGTTACTGACAGTAAAGCATAGTATTCTTATACAGATTCATGATATAAGATAAAAATTTGGAAACTCACAATTTTGCTGATAAAGTTTATCTGAAAGACAGCTTGTAACATTCCTTTATAGGACTGAAATAGCAACTGAAATTTCATTGCATCATTTTCCATCATAACTATTTTCACTTTCTTGTTTCTGGGTTGAGATCCATATCTATATCTGGTTTTACTTCTTCAAGAGAAACAATCTGCTGGTTTAGAATATGGGTTGAAGTAAACAGGGCTCTCAGTTTCACAGCTCAGCTACTAATGGACTATGGATCAAACATTTCAGAAGTGCCTGAATGCTTAGGAGTCTAAATGAAGCTGAAAGCCACTGTCCTCTTGACTTCAAGGTGCTTGAAGTGGCTGTCCTAATGTTGTTCTCACAATGCTCTAGCATTTCCATAGTAATAATAGCAGTTTTTATAAAGATACTCCAAATACAAAATCCTTTAAAACTGCAAATTATTAACTTCTTTTGTAATTTAAATACAGTACATGAGTCATTGGAGCTTCAATGTATTTCAAAAGAAATGTCTCCAGGTTTATGTGTGGAACTCTGACTATATATATTTAAGTGCTATTTTTAAGTCTTCATGCTTCTCAACCACAGCATTCCTGCAGTAAACTGTCATTGTACAGTCAAACCATGCTTGATTTATTTTATGTAAAATGTAAATTACTTCACTTTCCAATTCTCAGACCAGGTATTAATATGACTCGGAGAACTACCTCAAGTTGCTTTATTTATCACCGTGATACAGATTTTTCAGAGCACATTTTCCGAACATCCCCTTGTGTGAAGTGACCCTTCTCTACATTGTTTTTGTTTTCTCCTGTAGTGGATTGCTTGGACCCGACATGCTCCAACCACGGGGTGTGTGTGAACGGGGAATGTCTCTGCAGCCCGGGCTGGGGAGGAGTGAACTGTGAGCTGCCCAGAGCCCAGTGCCCTGACCAGTGCAGCGGGCACGGCTCCTACCTGGCTGACACGGGGCTTTGCAGCTGTGACCCCAACTGGATGGGCCCCGACTGCTCCGTTGGTAAGGAAAAGAGTTTTTCCTGATTTTGCAAGAATGTTGTTATTTTGTTAAAATGTTAAAACCTATGGAAAGTTTGAAATGCAGTTTGAATTTAGGAAGTTGTCTTTGTTACTCATTTGGTCTTGTTTAATTTTGTTGAGAAGAAGTGTGTATGTATCTCTATATATATTTTCATGACATTCTTAATTTGGGGCTGTCAGCTGAGGGTGAGGTGGGTGCAGATTAGGAGTCTGTGTTTTGTTCTAACACTGATTCTCTTTTAGACTGAAAAAGTTATGTAAGTGTACTTCTGTTTCCCAACTGTAAATGAAAATGTCCATCATTTATGGGAAAAAAATACAGGGAATTTTGCTTTTACATTGTCAGCTGAACCTTGAGATGGTACTGCGCGTCAAAACCAAGTCACTCAAAATAATATTTACATTTTTCACAGTTATTCAGTTATTTTCTAAGATTAATCAGCTAGAATACCGTACCAGTGACATGAATATCAAGATGTGTTTTCGGCTTCATGGATAAGCAGTCAGAAAAATTAATGAATGAGAGTTTCGCTGCCACTGTCTTTGGTGATGCATGGGGCAAAAGACCCTTCTGCTTATCAGCAACTTCAGCTGGCAGAGAGCAGTAGAATTTTTGGAGTGAGACACCGGATAACTGACCATGTTAGTGATAGGAATCCAAAATCTCTCCTTGGAAAGTAACTTTTACCCATCATTCTAAATGACCCTGAATTGCTGCCATTCTCTGCCAAATGAGTTTTAGGTCAGTTTCAGTCTCATTCTTAGCAAATCGGTATCTGTCAAAATCACCCGAGGTCCAGGTTTGAGTAAAGCAGAGCCACCCGATTCCCTCCTTTGCTGCAGGCAGGTGTTTGGAACTCCACCTCTGACATGTGTTTGTATTTGCGTGGAGGATGCAGCCCTACAGGTCTGTCTGGCGTACATTAGCAGCTTTTTTTAAGCAACTTTTAAACAAATTTAGTTTGCCTTTAAACAAAAATTAATTTCCGGTTTTCCTCAGAGTACGAGCAGGCCAGCTTTTGAGAGGCTGTAGTTTTGAGCAAAAGCTCTGCTGTTGTGCTCCCTTTCCCTTCAGGGCACAGGGCTGGCCGTAACTCCTGTTCTCTCTCCTAGAAGTGTGCTCCGTGGACTGTGGCACCCACGGCGTGTGCATCGGCGGAGCCTGTCGCTGCGAGGAGGGCTGGACAGGAGCGGCCTGTGACCAGCGTGTGTGCCACCCCCGCTGCACGGAGCACGGGACTTGTAAAGATGGGAAGTGTGAATGCAGAGAGGGCTGGAATGGGGAGCACTGCACCATTGGTAGGCAAACGACAGGCACCGAAACAGGCACATATTGCTTTCTTTTCATAAATCGTAGAGACATAGTTACTGTCGTGGACTGTAATAGGCTGTTCCCTTAAGGACCCACATGCTCTCAGATAGTAACCCTGACTCAGAATGTGTTGGGAGAAATGCAGATAGGCTCTTGGAATCATTTAAAATCGTAACAAACTGGTTTGTAGAGGAAAACAGAAACAAAACAACAAATTCCACATTAGTAAGTAAAGATGTAACAAATGGTCTATCTCAGTATCATTCGAGCCTGAATGATTTTCAGACTTAACTAAGCATTCCTTTGTGTGAATGGCCTCTTTTTTAATTTCCTGGTCTGATGCATCAGTGCTCTCCTGCTGTTGTACATCACATCTGAAACACACCCCCACCAGCACCACCCAGAGCAGGGGTCAGGTGGTGGGTGTGTTCCTGGGGGTACAGGAACAGCTCCCTGGCATTGTCCCGTGCTGTGCTGTGACTGTGGCCGTGGTGTTTGCACGGAGACAGTGCCAGCGTGGGAGGGCCCATGGGCTGCTGTGAGCCCCCTTCCCTAAGAGCCTGCTGCTCGCTGCAGCATCAGCATCACAATCTCAGCTGGGCTCTGTCAGCCTGGGAAGTTCAAAAAGGTCATACTTACACAAAGCAATGATGTTCTATCCTCTCAATTACAGTGCTTGAAGATTTACCCTGAAGAGGAATTAATTGTTCCTAAATGAAGTTTTTTATTTTGTCTCTGCAAGCAGTCAGGCAGTCTATTTGGATTGTTTTGAAAAGTTACTCAAAACAAAGGAGAAAACTGTCATTTTGCCTGAGCTGTAATCAAAAAAGGGAAATTCTCAGTGATCGCATCCCTTCTGAGAAATCTGAGCAAATTCATCTGGAACAAGAGTATCCCATCTACTGAGACTGTTAGGTTCAGGCAAGTCTGCTTTTCTCCAGAGAATTTTTGGAGAACTGTGAAGTATACCTTAGAAGAAATATGGTGAGTCCAAATCCAAAGTCGTATTGTTTTCGTTATCTTAAGGTGGCGAATTTAACAAAGAAAAGAGTAGGTCACTTGAGATTTTCATGGCAATCAGGGACCCTAATGGGACAGTCCTATTACAAGTGAATCGTTATTTCTTTACTTAAAAGTATGGTGAGATTCTTGCATCCCTCAAGCTGTTTTTCTTTTTCATTCCCCTCTGATTTCTCTCTGGATATATGAAACATTTCTGATACACACATGAGTTGGAAACTGAAAGTATACTCCTATTGGAGAGCCTAAAAAAAACCAAACCTAAAATTGATACATATTTTCGGGGCATATACTTTGATGTCGTGGTGCTGCATGCTTCCACCACACTGTGCCAATATTATTTAAATCAAAGCTTTTATGACTGAACACTTTGTGACCAGCACAGATGCAGAGTGTTTTTGTCATAATTGCTTTCAGACTTCCATCATATCAACATACCTCTGCTAGATTAATCCAGGCATTTTGTTTTCATGTTAAGTTCTTCCCAGATCTTTACAAAATGCCTAGTATATAATTTTTTCATTTAATTCTGTAATAATTGCTTATTTCAGAAGTTGATGCTTTGCACAAAATTTGTTTTGCTTTGTAATCTCTTAGTAATGTGCCGATGTTTAGAAGTAATTAGTGTATGTAAAGTCTTCATTACTGTGCAGACAAAAAGATGCCTTTTACCAAGATCTCAAAAGTATTCTGAAAACTGCAAGCTGAACTAGTGAACTCTGAACTGAGATTTTAAGTCTCATTTTCAGAGCTTTGAACAAGATCTCTTCCTTATTATTGAGGTATATAATCGATTCTTTCCAGGGGAAGGGTGATACTGCTAAAGTGATTAAAATATGCGTAAGTTTTTTTCGTTTGGTATGTATTAGAAAGATTTCCTTGAAACCTAGTGTGATCTTGCCTGTGGAAAAGATGAGACTGGTGCAAGAAATTCAGGTATGCCCTTCTAGTTATCATGGATGAAATTTGTGCAGTCAGAAGCTGTCTGTTGCATGCAGAGAGATATTCTTGTGACAGGCCTGCATTAGTAAGAATTTTCATGTGGTCGTTTCCTGAGGCCATTTACAAAAGCACAAAGTCTGATGCCAGGAATGGGTTTGAGTTCAGAGGAACAACTCAGCGTGACCCCACTCGTTCGTGTTACATGGGGCTGAAACATGGAGTTCAGGGGAAAAGATGTTAAAAGTGATTTTTGTCAGTATTGGTACGAAAAATGCTAGAAGTTACCACTGGAAAATTTGTGCTTAGAGTGAATTGATACTTTGGTACAGCGATGAGTTGCTCAAGATGTTTTAAATGTTTGTGTGAAGAACTAAAGTGCACTTAAACTTTACGGAAACTCACTGTAATTAAGAGTACTGCCTTTATGGTTTCATTTTCAAGTGAAAGTTTGACACACCATTTAATGTCAGAATTATTGAGGAGTGTCCACCTAAAAAGATGCCACAAATCAGTCCTTTCTGGAAGCTACCTGACAAACTGCACAGTCTGTTTGTCCTAAGGCAGAAAATGCAAATCCTGTAGAAGAGGTTATTTACTCTGAATTTCCATTTTTGCTGCACCTAGTCTGAAATGAAGTCAGCAGAAAAACTTGCTTTGATTCCAGTGACTTTAGGCCAAGTCCACTTAGAACAAATTGATGTGTGAGGAAGAAAAGGAGATTTCTACATACAAACCATTTTCTTTTGTTTGTGCTTCTTTACCAGTTTCATGTGCTATATTTGCATGGCAGTGGAAAAGAAATCATCGTAGCAACCTGCAAGTACCCAAGTTCATTCAGGATATTTTACTCAATTCAATATCAAATTAGGCTTTAATAGATGCTTGACAGAATGCCCACTCCTTGTCAGTTCATTGTTGAGTATCTAAGCTCAAAAGTTTCAATAGAACTGCTTTTTTTCTCTCTGAATTACCTGGTTTAAGGAAAGCACTCAGAAAATCCTCCCAGAACAGCAGTGTGAGCTCAGTGTTTGTGCAAAGCAGCTTTTACTGTGTGCAATAGAATTATGTGTAAGAATCAATGCAAATAAAAATGCATGCATGTTCCAAGTTACACAGATTTTGATAAATCTGTATCCAAATAATATAAAAGTGAAAGGAGTGGATGTCTGGTCTTGCTCAGATGCTGTTCCTAGCAGAGCGGAACTT
Source organism: Falcunculus frontatus (assembly GCA_013398115.1). Lineage (NCBI taxonomy): Eukaryota > Metazoa > Chordata > Aves > Passeriformes > Falcunculus > Falcunculus frontatus. The sequence continues at coordinate 1,228,871 of VZRV01007706.1, forward strand.
CAGTTCACTTTGCTACTTCAGGTAAGAAAAGAAATTGCTTACTGGAGTGGTGATAAAGAAAATTAATCTTTTTCCCAGTGCAAAAATAGACCTGTCAGGATATGTTTATTAAGTGATTACTATTCATTGATTGCAATTATGGAGGAAGTTATAACTAAATAATAGAGGGTAATCTAGATGAGGAAAGAAATATTGGAAAACTAATAACAAAGTGAAAGAAAGGTATAGAAGTTGTTAATCTTGAACCCATTTCATGACAGAAATTTAAGATGGAGGATTTAGCTTTTCCTTGAATCATATGAATGTTGTTAAAGCATGCTGTTATAAAACAGATCTGTTACTTTCACTGAAAATAATATCTGGATGTTTGAAACTGTTGTTTTTAAATGCTTGCAGAGAGCGTTCTGCATATAAACTGTCGAGATAGTATTCCAAGGACAGTGTGATATATATGGAGATCTTATGAAACAGTCAGAAATACCATTTTAAAAGTGTCATTCCATCTGTAATTCAAATCCCTGCAGCATGGACTCTTATTACGTTATTGGTAAAAAATCTCGCTGGGAGACCAGTGGAACCAGGAATTAATCCTAAATATTTACAAGTAAAATTTAAATGTCTGCGAATGGATCTTTGAAGATGAGCTCTGACCTGAAGGTGATACATGAGGTTTTCTTTATGGCTACCTGTCATAGTCCCAAGCGTTGCTCGTCTGCTCATGTCCTCCATTAGATGTAGGTTAAGCACTCCTTTTCAGATAGAAAGTGGGAAAATATTCTACTAAAGGCTATTTGATATATGGATACTCTGGTGCAGATTTTGATCCAGACAGTTCTTATATTTTATATTCCTTTTTTTTTATTTTTTGATGCAAATGAGCTATAGCCCTGGTACAGACATTGAAGCTGAACCTCCACCTGCCTGCCTGCCCAAACACAAACAGGTGATGTGTCCCTCTCTGCAGGCTCTGCTTAGGTTCATTTAGCTTGGAAAAGACCCTTAAGATCATCGAGTCTGGTGATAAACCTCACACTGTTACTGGCCTTGGTACTGCTTTCTGAAATCTAACTCCAGAGGTGGGGATCAGCAATTTGTTTTCCCCCACTGAGTCCTTGGCCCTGGACTAAAACTGTCAAAATCGTAGGACAAGTTTCTTAGTAAAGAAGGGGTTTGGAAATCTGTATTAGCTCTGTATCTCATCTTCTGTGTTTTCAGGGCCTTGAATAAAGGAGAAAGATGTGAAAAAAGCAAGGATTCAGTCACCTACATGGTGGAAAATAACCTGATATTTTCAGATGCATAAAAACGTACAGGAAAAAGAAAGGACTCTGCATCCAGGATGATTAAGAAGTTTAAGTTACAGTACAAGATATTTGTGTTAGGTGTTAGGAAAAACCATGTTACCAGTAAATGAAAAACTGAAGGAGGTTGTCCAAGCAAGTTGTGAATTCCTCATCAATGAAGTTTTTTAGCAACCATTTAGACAAACATCTGTCAGGAATAACAGAGGTGTTTCATCCTGCCCTGGGGCAGCAGGCTCACCAGAAATCATTGAACTCTATGAGCTCTCTTCCAGTCTCCTCTTAAATGAGCTTAAGAGGAAGGATTCCTTCTAAGGACTTCATTTTATAATGGCCTACCTTAAGAGTTGTACTGTCATTCCCTTTAAGAATCCAATGCCACTGTTGGAAGTAGAATTGATAATTTATCCAGCCAAGGAGGCAAGTCTGTGTGTTCTGTATTTGCAGAACAGTGGGATGTCAGTGTGCATGTTGAGCCACTCTGAAACATCCAAACAAACTTACATCCAGTAGGTAAATACTTTAAATACTCTCCCTTTAAAGGTGAACACTATGTGGACCATATTCCACCTCTGGTTTTAATAAGAAATTGTTTACTAAAAACTTTCCCCCCCCAAGTGGGAAAGGGATGACCTTTCCAGCTTTTAGACATGTTTGTATTTTCTATCAACTGAATGGAATACCACAAGTAAAGTGTAAAGATTTAGTTCTTTACCTTATCATGGACTCAATAATCAATAGAAACATTAATAATGCGGCACTGTGTTATCTTTGGATATAGCAAGATATTTTTGTCCCATGATAATGCACTTTGTGTCAGATTTTTTTTTCTTCTACTACTGATTTCTCTTGTTGTAATTACAACAGTAATGATTCAAAGATGAGGCAATTTTCAGGAGAGATAGAAAGTGTGTGGGAGGAGGCAGTGGAAAGCCATCGTATCTGACAAAGAGCAATTTAGAAGGAGCTAGATATATTAGACTTCTCCAATGCATTTCTAACTTAAAATTAATCTGTAACAGTTTATAACCTATCAAGGCATAAAAAACCTTCTAACAACGATGACAGGAACTTAGATTGCACACTCTGATGAGGGAGGAACACATTTTTTCATTTTATTTGAAAAATTCTTAGAATATTTGGGTCATGACCACTTTTCATTACTTCTGATATAGAGATATATTGGCAACATGTATACGATGACGTGACCAAAAATGTTCGAGATGTTGGCTGTTCCTGAATGTGCAGATTCCAGTTCATCACCTGTATCACACAGTTATCCCTCTGTTTTTACACCTGGAAGCAGATTTCTCATGATGCAGCCTTTTAGGTACATGGTGCCAATCTCTCATTGGAGTTAAGGGGTTGTTCCCCCTGTGCCTCTTCAGCAAAGGAGAAGAGCAGCAGGTACCTCATGAGGCAACTGGAGAGATCCTCAATTATTTCTGTCACTCACTGCACATCATTCACATTTTCACTTCCGTCATTCAAACACAAAAGGTAGAACATTCTACTCAAAAGGTAGAAATGTTCCTTATAGGGTGGAAATTTGGTGACATACGTTATGTCATGTCATATTTTATAACCAAAGCCAAGGAAATGTACTCATCACTTAGGTAAGTGGTCATCTAGTCCAACATCTCTGTGCTTCAGTAAAGGGGCAAGTTCCTGGTAAATAAACATCTGGTAAATAAATTTCTTCCTGGAAAGCCGATGCTTCTTATTTATCCCAACTACATTTGCTGTTGAGGTGCTTTCTTGGTTGTCTCATCTTTGTCATCTTTTATTTCACTTCCAAAACTTCTGGATAAAATCTCTTGGCTGTAGAGTTCCCAGGTTCCATACTATGTGGATGGCTCTTGCTTGGGATTTCTGGTTCTGGTTTGTAACTTTGCAAATTCCTATGCCTAAAACTGAAATATACCCACTACTTTTGTGGATCAGGGATGAGTAAACTTTCTAAACAATTTCTGTAGCACTAAGGAATCCAGAACTACAATATGCATCCACTTAATTTTATCATAGCCAAGCAAGGTAGCTGATTATGAATACTTGGAAGGAAATATTCTGTGTACAGATTTATGTGCAGTGAGAGTGGTTTGACTTTCAAGGAGTTTAGAAACAGAATTCCTTTTCGTTTGCAGAATTTACAGGGGGCAGCTGGGGATCTTTTTTGGCTGAAAGGCAAGCTTATTCATGAGGAAGAACTTTCCTGTTTGCATTCTTTGCTGAGGGCTTCCTGTAAATGATTGAAACATGTCACAGCTCAGTGTCAGAACACTTGAGTGGCTTTTTTCTTTCTCTTTTTACAGGATATTTGCAGAACATGACCTTATTTCTTTCCTCTCTAGCCCAAAAAATTTAATGAGTATGTTTTCAGCAAAACTTCCTGCATTTTGTCTGGTACTTCAAAGGTGCACCCAGAAGATACTGGTGAATAGTTTCCCAAACTAAAACCACATTTCTTTTCTCTCCTTTTGGAGGGGCTTCTTCAAGAGTTATATTGATTTTCTGGCCGATTCTTGAACTCTTAAAAGACCACAAAAAGGGGGGGAGGGCAATCAATCAGGGAGCTGATCTAACTTTTGAAAGGGCAGAGCCGATTATGCTGTTCATAGCAGTATTCCCAGAGTCAGACAATCTCCTCTCTCCTGCAGATAATATCTTCTGTATTATTTTGTACCCTGTGGTGTCAAGCAGAGCTTCAGCAAGTGAGTGAATTACACGGTGTTGCTGGAAACAAAACAACAAAGACACGGAATGCTTGTGAGAGGTCAGTGACATGGATTGTGTAGAGATAGAAAGGCAGTACTGGATCTTGAGAAATAGACACGTATATACATATATATAATATTTATACTTACTGAGAAAGGAATACAAAGGAGAACAATACCTGCCCATCCTTTTGAGACCTGCTGTTCGTGTTCCTGTTAAAGATACCTTTTTCTTGATCACTTCCATTCTTGCTTATACATTCTCAGTGGATCATTCTTGCATCTTCAGTATCAGTTTCACATAATCTTTCATGCTTGAAGATGCAAATAAAGCCAAATGTGTTTTGCCTGACTGCTGCAAACTCTGTGGAATAATTTTTCTGATGCAAATCTTTGAAAAGGGTTTTTTTTTTTCAGCTTCTTGCCAATTTAGTATCAAATTAACTGTAGGATGCAATAGAAGTTAGAGACTTGTCCCTAAGATATTTGATGCGTTTGAAATCCTCTGCTCAATATTTTCTTAGTTTAATGTTGTATTAAAAATATTAATGTCAGAAATAAAAAGGAAAAAATGGTCTCTGTTGCACCTCTGAGGTGTCAGTTCAGGATTTTGCTGTGTGATCTATTTAGGGCTTCAGGGAAAAATGAAACTATTGAAAGCCTTCTCTTCAAGCTGTCAGTTCTCTCCTGTGCAGTAACTACTCACTGAGGATGAATACGCACTGATGCTGAATATTGATACGTCCTTTCTTTCCCTAAAAGCCCTTACTTAGACAGTTTTTTTAAAGATCTTAAGGAATGAATATGGGGACTTGTTCAGGGCACAAGTTATGAGGTATCATGAGCCATTCTTATTGAAGAAAGTTTTTACAAAATTTATGTTATCCAGCTCTTTCCTCTTGTTCCTTCGTTCTTTCCATCCCTGTTCTGACCTGCTTATGAAACACTCAGCAGGATAACGACGCTTCTGGAGATTATTCCTGTGTGTAGCCTCAGCCTATTTCATTTTACGTATAGTTTTTCTATACATATAAAAAGAAGCAAAGTTTGCCGTCCAGCAGAAATCATTGTATAATATAATAGATCTAATTTGCTCAAAGAAATTACATAATCTGAGTTACTGAGATGTAAGAGCTAAATCCAAACTTGAGTGTTCTTAAAGGCATTTGGGTCTGATGTTTTAGTCCACGTTCATCTCATCACGTTGAAAGTGAAAATAATTGGAATAATTCTGAGGTCGCTATTACCTGATTTATAGCTGCCAAGAAATTGTGACCAACTGCGTAGATTTCTACAATTTCCAGCACATTCTGCTGTTGTGTTTTCAGTGATGTAGTATTGATTGACATATAACTGTCTGTCTCAGGCTATCAGTTGTCTTCAAAACACATCCATGCTGGGATAGATGGAGACAAAGCAGTGCTGGTGTCTCATTAATCAGCAGTTCACAGTCATGCTGCTGAAAGCCAAAGGAAAAGCAGGACATGATATATTAAGGTTGCTGTGTTTGTCGTCATCCCCTCTTCGTTCACTAACAGGATTAGAGCAGAAAGGATTCATGGCCCAGCTGTTCCCTGAGGATTTTCAACTCTGAGAGCTGACCCTGAGCACTGCATGCTGCACACTTAAATATTTCACTCGAAAAAAGTACCTCTCTTAAACAGTTAAGCAGTTTTCATGGAAAAGTAGCAAGTTTGCTTTCACAAAGGCTTTGGTGTGACATGGATGATAACATTATCCCTAATGAAAATTTAGGCAGAGGAGACGTGGCTGTCTGCTTATCCATGTGAAGCTTTTCTCCCTCTTGCTCTACTACACTTAAAAGATATTTTTACTCCTGCCTTACTGTGATCAGCCAGTTGTGTGACCCGTGAGTGGTGTCTGACATCTGGGATGGATTTTCTTGTGGTTGCTCACTGGTTTTTGGGAGCTGTGCAGTGAGTCCCAGATGTTCAAGTGTCAAACAGTCTCTGGGTTCTCTCAAACATGGTTTGCAAAACAGCCCCCAAGTCCTGCCCGCCTCACTCGTGCTTCCTCTGTTCCACAGTGCCTCTTCAAAGGCCATGGGTGTCCTGCATTCTGGACCTAGGGAGCCATAATTTTGACAAACAGCCATCTAAGTTTATTGGTTTTTTCCTAATCCCACTGTATTTTTAGTTTCTATTTGCAGTTTTTAACAGTCCAGGGCAAAGCAGGTTGATCAAACTCAGCATCAATAGACTGTGGCTTGCTTTCAAAGTGCTGTAAAATAAGATACCATCAAAATAGCTGCTAGAAAAGGTTTAGGTATTTCTTTTTTAAATGTTCCGGCTTGATTAGGGTAGATTGAACTACATGAGCTAATAGTTAATTGTTCATATATTTGAAAAGTATAAACACTTCTAACATTTTAATTTATTTTTAAATGAAGTCATATAAAGATGGGTTTCTTTTCTGTTTTATTATAAAATTTCTGATGAGTATTTTCTTAGGTAGATGTTGAAAGACTATTTAAGAATCTGAAAAAATGAGTAAGATTCATAATTCTTCTAGACCACATATGTTTTAATTTGCCTTCAACTAATTTTTTGTAGCATTGAACAACTGAGCTAAGAAACCATAGTGCATCAAGATGCAAGTCACCTAATTCTGAAAAAAATTAGTAGGGATAATAACTTTGGTATCTAAAAAGTAAATATAATGGTGTAATTGTAATTAAAACCATTCTTTTTAATTAAAAACTAAATCAGTGTGTAGTGAAAAATATTACTAGGTTGCTAGGTTGTGATTTTAGGTTAGAAGCAACGCTAAGAAGACAATTAACCAAAAGCACAAATTAAGACAGAAAAAAAAATCAGTTTAAGAATAGCATTTTTTGCCTAGATCATGGTGGTTTATTGATTTCAAAAGTGGTACTGCTTCAAATACTGTGATTTTCCAACTGTTGGGAATCAAATGGAGTTGCTGAGTTTCTTGTGGAAGGAGTTCCTCAAGAATAGCACTGAAGTTATTTTTGTAAATTTAGCACGTGCAAACACAAACCCCTGAATGTCCCAGAAGATGCTGATTCTCCTAAAAACAGAGACACATTAGTACAGATGAGAGAACTGACTTTTTATTTTAACCACTGGGAATTCCAGAGAGTAGAACTCAGTCCCTAATGTAGCATGTTGCCATCCACCTTTCAGCACAGTTTAAATATAAACTGATGTGACTGCTTCTCATTTCATAAAGCAAGGCAAAATGTGTGTATGCTGGGTTACAGATCACTTATCTCTCAGACTAATAGAGGAATTAATATTATAGCATTCAGTCTCACAATGGAAGATAGGGTGCTCAGAATGAAGTAGTTCTATTAAAAGAACGGTGTTTCCACTTCCCCTTCCCTATTTTATTTTTAAATTGTAGAATCCCTTGCATTCAAACCATAAAAGGATCACTGTAAGCAGGAAGCCATGAATCATTATTTAACATTGAAAAGTGAAAACACAATATGAATTTGTTAAAATGTTTGCAGATTCTGATTAATCCTTACTTTTTTTTTTTTTTTTAAGAGTAGTTTGATAACAGTGCAGGAAAAGCAGTAGCAATGTGCCTATTCTTGTTTCAAAAAAAAATTGAAAAGATGTTTTAGGTTTAAGACAGAAAATCACTGCAAAGGAGCTTGTTAGGATTCTGAAACAAAGGTTGACATTGCTCCCATGTGGCATTGCTAATAGCTGAATCAGGGTGGGGAGAGTGTAGTGACACAGATTTTCAGATACAATTCATCTTTTTGTTGGCTTTGGAAACTAGGGGTAAAACTGCTTTTTTGTTACTGTCTCCCTTGGATCATTATTAATTGATTCTTTATCATGAAACCAATCCATATATATCTTGGTTATGTCCTGTGAATGTTTGAAACTTTTTTTATTTTTGCAAAGTAAGTCAGAAATATTGATTTAGAATGGCGAAAGCCTTCCAGATTTAGAGAACGGGGTGTCAGAGTCAAGGTCACCCTGTTGGTGAAGGCTGAATGGACAACAGCCACTTGAAGGGAATAGTGGGTGAGTTACACAGCCACTGCTGAGTTACAGAGCCAGTGTTAAACCTGTGTAAATGGCTCTGCACTCCTTGTTCCTGCAAAATTCCTCACAGAGGTGGTCCTGGACCAGAAACCCAAACAGTGCACAGACCGTGATGTTCTTGCACAGAAGGGGAAATGAAAAAATATACAGAGATGTCTAAGCATGACCTTGCTGTTGCAGCTTTCCCTAATTCAGATCCAGAGGGGCCTGGAGATGTTATCAGCTTTATGATTTTTCATTGGAATCTTTTGTTGTATATTCCATAACGATTTTGATCGCTTATATGCTGAGTAAAAAAGTGAATCAAAATCGCTCAGACCCACCCTTAATTACAAACAGTAGTTTGTATACTTAATCAAAGGGTTAATTAGTAATGAAATACCCCTCAGCAGACTTTTTGGATACTGAAGACAGTATCCAGAAGATACAGGAGACTGAAATGTCTCCTAAAATTCTTAATATTTCCATACCACATGAAAGTATTTTAAAAATACAATTAAGATGATCCTTATTACAATCTAATTATATCCCCATTCCTTTTAATCTTTCAATCTTCCATGCACAAAGAATTTGCTAAGTAAAATCTGTCATCTTTGACCAGTATTTGTGTTTCTAGTTACCATGAAATTCCAAAGATCCTCATTAACTAATTTAAAAGCATTACTGCATGGCAAGTTTAAAGTATGAGATGCTTTGCAAAGGGAAATATTTATTCAGCAGAACTGAGGGAATTTAACATGTGTGCCTTCCATTAAAGTCTGCATCTCTTTATTCAACTTTTATAGTTACAGTTTCCCCTACTCTATTAAGGATTTTTGTCAGAATTTCTGAGATAGAACACTTCAGTTTTAAAAATTCCTAGCAAGTTGTATATAATGTATCTGATTTCTTAAGGTGAGCATTCCTATTGATACTAAATGGGAGATTTCATAAAGTTATTTGGAGGGTATGTCCCCAGATCTTCATTATTTCGTTTGTTTTCTGAATTTTAATGCTTGAGATAAAGATGTTACGAAATGCAAAGAGAGATGTCACTCAAAAGTGAACAAATGACAGTGAAGTGAAAAGGAAAATGTCGGCTCTCTCAAGTATTGCTTCTGATTTTTTGTCCTGTCACTAAAGATTATAGGTTTATTAAAGATGGACTTTCACAGGGCTACTGCTACTGATACCTTACTTGAATTAGGTAACTTCATTCCAGCCTAGGAAATAATTACAATTAGTAAGTTGTTTCCTCCAGAGCAAGAAGCAGGGATTCATGCTGGAGGACCCACATAAAAGTCTTGTGTTGACAGCTTTGTACCTTGAGGAGCGAGGCTGTGTCACTAAACTGCAGGAGAGCTTTTCCAGTGAGTGACACCGTTAAAAACGATTTTTGCAGCAACTTCCTGACTGCTTACAGCAGTTATTAGAGTAAATTGGATATGCACTGTGCCTGATTAAGCACATTCCCACATACATGTTTACCCTGAAAGTCAGAGCTGTCCCCAAGTTCACTTTGCTTGATTGTGATCCGTGAGATCTTACAGAGTCAAACTGCATCAAAGCTCAGGGGACGTTCTGATGTTGCAGGGTGTTCTCTTGTCAGCTGCTCATGGCACACGAGTGGAACCTGCTGGAAATCCTCTGCAGCTCTGGTCCGGGCAGGATTGTCTTGGTGCTCCCAGCTGAAGATGCTGCTGAGCAGTGGGAAAAGGCTGCACCCTGCTCAGGTTCACAGCTCTGAACAAATGGTCATTAGCTAAAGGAAAGCCTAATTAATGTGTTTCTAACATGTTCCTTGAAATATGGTGGCAGTTCAGCTGTGTATAAGCAATGAACAATGGCACCATACCCCACTGAAATAATGGGAAACAGGCAGAGCATGGTAATCTGAATTACAATTTTATTTGAACGCTCAGGGCCAGTAATGCTGGCCTTCAGGGCCATCTCATATTCTGGTACCTGTCCCCTGGAACTTTTCTAAGATAAGTAATAACCTGGATAGAAAAGAAAAATTTCTTTGACATCTGTTTGTTATGTTTAGAGATACTGTGAGCTACTCATGCTGTGTTTTCAGCATGGCAAAGAAAGAGTTAATTACACAAAACTGTAGCAAGTTGTCTTTTAGATGTCCCTTGCATAGACCTTACATTTTTCTTTATTATTGTTATTACTATTACTATTATTATTATTATTTGTTATTGGAAATTCCTTTTAACTGGTCTTTGTTTCTGCTTTTGTTTGTTTGTTTGTTTTTTAACTAAAGCAAATATCCTGACAGTACATAGCTGTGCACCTTTTTGCTTGACATGAATCAGTGAATGAAGTTTATTAATTCAATATACTGATTGTCCTGGTCATACAATCCTGTTGGAGGTGGAGTGGTCTCTGGATTTTGTGGCTGCATCTTTCATTCCCTTACCTTGGGTTTCTCTTCCTAAATGCTCCTGGAAAACAGTCCCAGTGTAAGAAGTGACAACCTGCCTGCCCCGGGATGGCTTCACAACTGTCAAATGTAGATGCAAGGCAATCAAGTTAAAAGTCTCATTGGTGTTTCTGATGGCTTAAACGGAGGAATGGAAAATAAATGCTCTGCCGAGCAGCAGAAAGACTTAAGTATTCGTTCCAGAGAATTAAGGCCACTTCTAGTGAGGCGAGGGGAGGAGCAGAGCCATCAGTTGCCTGGTAGTAAATATGTTTAATGTAAAGCAAGCAGAGCTTAAAGAGCTCGTTTCTCTTCCAAATTTCTTCCAAGTGCAGATTAAATACTCTTGGCTTTCTTGGGGGTAAGATGATGATCTCCCTAGTAGATCAAAATCACTTTCACAGATTTATTTAAAATTTAAATATCAAAGCAACTGGCTATATCAGAAGGATTATGAGGTTTCTTCCTTCACCATGTAGGCAGATAGAAAAAGGAACAAAAAGAGAACTTTTATGCATGCAGGATTTAAACCAGTTCATTTGTGAACACTACATTTTTATTTCTGTAGCTTTTATTAGTTATTTGTGCAGTTGGTAGATATAAAAATTGGAAAATGGCATGATATTCATGAGGCTTATGTATATTGACAAGGGATGCAGAATGGTGCCTTGCACTTTAGAATTAAAGGAATATTTATAAAGTATATTTTACGTACTGAAATATTCATCCTCTATCCTATATCTGCCAAACAACTCAGCATACACAAATACTCACATAACTCAGAATGCACTGCTTATCTATTTTAATTTGTTTTGCATACGTTGCCTATGTGGTGGAATACTGCTCCTAGGTCATGAGCATTATTTCATACTTTATATTTGTGGATATTCAAACTCCATAAATTCTAGCCTTAACAAACACGTGAGATATATTTATTTTAATATTCAAATACCCATTATTTTTGGTCACTTGTAATCATATTTTACTGTCATGAAGATTTAGGATTGCTGCAAGCCAGAAGGCGTATGAGAAGCATTTAGCGTATTGCTACTATTTTTCATTCCAAACTATTCCACAATACTTCATAAAAACTTCTGGTTTTTTTCTCTGGCACATTCTTTGGATTTTTCTTTGGGACAGTTGGAGTATTGGAACTCTGAAGTCTGAACCCATGCAGTATGCAGCCATTTAATGGAATCGATGTGATTAATACTTTAAGAAGATCAGCTGGAAAATATAATGCACGTGTCTATATAGTGCTTTTCATCCTGAAGGGATTCCGAAGTCCTGTACCAAATTTAGAGGACAGAACGTGCTAATCTGCCACACAGCAATAGCAGGAACTGCCTACTTATGTTAAGGCTCGTATTTATTCTTCTGTTAGAGATAACCTGTGCACTTACACGGGATCAGCATTTGCATACCTGAAAGTTAATTGCTAAATTATAAATTCTATGCAGGCATTAATATCTAATGAATAGCAAGCAATTATATTTTAATAATGCCTAAGAAAACTGGGATTCCCTGCCCTGAGAATTATGAAATACAAAGCTCTAAAACAAAATGGATCACAGATAATTCAGTTTGGAAGGGATGTCAGGAGATCATCTGGTCCAACCTCTCCTTCCAAGTAGGGTGGTTATGAGGTCAGACATCAGACTCGGGCCCACAGTTTTTAGGGCGGACTCCCTACAAGCCCCCTGTTCCACTGAACAGGCTGTTACCACTCAGTGCCCTTGCTGTGCATCTTCTGCAGTGTATTGAGCTGCTTAAGCAGTTTATAACATTTGCTTGTTCTCACTGCAGCTCCCTACTTGTTTGTGTGTGCACAAATCCCATTCCCTCACACTATTGAATTCAAACTGAATTTGAAATACTGATGAAAACTACTAAGTAGCATTGACATAAGGGAGCAGTGCTGTTTGGTCACTCTAAATGCTAACTTGGCTTACTGGCCATTTTGATTGACTTAAACTCCTCTATTTTTTAGGTTTTTGTATGTTAAAGGAGTTATGGTCAAAGAAATACAATTAGCACTTGGAGAAAAAGTGTATAATACATGATTTTTATTTTTGTCTGTATATGGAGGTTCTCATCTAAGGAGTAAAGAAATGCATTCCTCCTCTATGCCATATATGGAGGATTTGTGAAGTGAAAAAAAGTAGTTTGAAGATAATGACTGAACTGAGAATGTCTTCCTCCAAAAATCCTAAATTGCATTAAATCTAGATTACATTGTAATTAGGTTAGATATTCTTTTAAATATGAAGTCAGTGTTTTGCTTGTTGCCCTTCAATTGACTGAATTTACACATCCTGTCTGATAGGTCACTTTATCATTATGCTGGCACAAAACTATTTATATAGACTTTATTTTAGAGATAAATCCAACTTGAGAAGGCTTCTTTCTCAGAAAGGATATTACATATTACAAAGGGTGGTGCCAGTGCTTGTATGTGATATCAGAAACATTAATACAATAAAAGATTATGGTTGTGGTAGTAGTTTTATGAATGCAATTTCACCTGGAATTATATTCTAAATGGATTTTGTTACAGTAAGATTAATTTGAAAGACCTAGCTATCTTAAATACAAATTTTACTGCATCTCTTATATATCTTTTTATTGGGTGTATGAATAGGAGTTGGAGAAGAGTCTTGTTTGAAAAGAATACACTGTGTAACTCAAATGTGCTGGTAGGGTAAAATTTTAGCTCCTGCTCAAAATTTCTCAAATAACCTGCTTGGCCTCCAGAAGGAACTGTGTGGCTCTGCTGCAGCGGTGTCTTAACTTATATTTCACATAATTTCTTTGCTTGTGCTGGTGCTCAATTGAAACTTGACACCTGATCCTTTTAAAGCCACGGGGCACAGTTTGGCTTCTGTGCAGGAGGTGAGGTGTCTTTGTGTTCACATTAACAATTTTGGGGTGCAGAGAGAACCCTGCCTGGCTGTCACAGAGCACTTTGGCTTCGGCATTGCAGAGACTTCTCAGTCTGATGACTGAACTTCCCGTAATGCAGTCTTCCTTCCTTCTGGAAACTCTTCTCTATGTATAAGTAGTCCAAATTCTGGGCTCAGCTGAAGCTTTCTGTGCATACTCAACATTCTGAGCAGACATGGACTTTTTGATTATTGATCTGTTTGGTTTCCTCAAGTCTCAGGGCAGTGTAGCACAAACTGTCCCCTCTTTTCCCTGCCCAGCTGTTGGCAGCTTGGAGGGCGGGGTCACACCAAAAGCTGGTGACAGAGAACTCTGTTGGTTGTGCACAAGAGGGAGACCCTGAGGGCGTCTCCCCCCAAGTCACAGGAGCCCACCTGCTTGAGTCACTTAACAAGAAGTTGGATAACATGGAATGTTGTGCTGGGAGCAATCCCTTGTTAACAAGGTGTGAAGCTCTTGCACTCCTGGCGTTTTCTTCAATCTCGAATTTTTGTGACTGTATTGCAACATGAACTTCCTGCTCTTTTTGTTTGTGTGTCTGTATCTTTTTTATTGTTATTTTTCTTCAGAAAGATGCAAGTGACTTTTCTTGAGACTTTTTCATACCAGCAGTTCCCTTTTGTGTGAGCTTTACTTCTCTTCTAAACAGTCACACGTTTTCTTCTCCTATTTCTCTGTTTTGTTTGGAAAGTTGGATGTTCCCTGAGTTCCTGCCTTTATGTGCAAATGACTGGAATTGAATAGATAGATAGTAGATAGAATTTAGGGGAAAATTCTGTTATGACATATATATCCCAGGCAATTTAAGGAGTCTTACTTAAAATTCCTAATTGTTTGTCCACACAGGAGGTATTACAGTGGATTTCAGGGCTCTTTAAACATACTTTTTGGCCTTTCTCTTTTTTTTTCAGCCTGTTCAATAAATAAAATTGTAGCTGGGCCAGTCTGTAGTTCTAACTCAGGCATGTATTCATCTGCACAACACATCTGCAAGTAGATATTTATTCTTTACTCCTTTGTTTGATGTGTAGCTTAAAGAAATATTTAGGGTGCTGAGCAGTTTTAAACAAAATATTTTCTCTATAAAATAAAAAGGCAAAAAAGAAGCAGCGAGGCAGTCAGAGCACGCTGGTGACAAACACTTGAGTGCCATGGAGAAGCTCCTGCTCCATGTGAGCCCTCTCTGGAAAGCAGCAGCTCTGCTGTGGTGCATGAGCAGTGACACTGGGCTTTGAGCTGCATCGAGAGCCTGGGTTCATTCTTAGCAATTTGTCAATCAGTGTCACTACCCTGCTTCAGAGACCTGGGCTGGTGCCTCTGCATGGCTCCAGCCTGTTCTGGAACTGTCCAAATTCACTCAAAGGGGCCTCACCTCTCACTCAACCAACAATCCATTTCACTGACATGTGTTTAGTTATGTGTTTGGGGTTTGAGTTTATTTCAGTTGAAGTATTACTCTGTAGAAAATGACTTGTGCATGTGCCTACCATAACACTATGTGTCATTTTTATTTGTATGCCCTTTCTTTGGCTTTAACTAAGCCCTGCAGGCTTTGGAATTGAAGGATTAAAAAATAACAATAGAGAATAAAAACCATAATTTTATTTTCAATGTTGCTAGGTGCCTCATTCTATGTACCTCATTTGTTATTTGCTAGATAGCTGTAGGCATACCAGCAGCTCACTGAAGGAATGAACAGAAAATATGAAAACAGTGATTATCCTCTAAAATCCAAATTAAACAGGCTATTGTCATTACTGCTTTTATGTCATTTCTCTAAATTCTTTAGGTACCATCATATCCTAGGCTACTTTTATTTGCTACAGTTCTGTAGTTAACAGCTGTAATGAGAGGAGGAGGACTGAAATGTAATTTAAATGTTCCCTTTGAAACTCGTGTGCATCCTGTGAGAAAACACCGTGCTGTAGAACACGCTCTTCACTGCAGGGCTTCTTCACCCACAGGACCACCTGGTCCAGCCTCAGCTGAAGTCACTGGGAAGGCTGCAGTGACTGCCAGCAGGCTTTGGATCAGGATGTGTAAAATGAGGTCATGTGGAAAGATAAACATGAGATACCATATTGTAGACTGTAGCTGCACCACATGTGCACTAATTGGGGAGAGCTGCTGGGAACCCATTCTTCTGGAAGATGCTCTTTGGAGAATAAATGGCTGGTAGCACAGGATCAGAAGGACTCAAAAGACACAGGCTCTTGATTTACTTCTATCTTTCCATGTACAAACTTGAGTAGAGGCTAAAAGCATCATCCTTTTCTCTAAGTGGTTCCGAGATACCATTTAGATTTCTTTTTTCCCTCCATCTCTCCTATTCTCTTTTTTTTCCTTTAATTATACTAAGAGGCTACCTATTTCTTCAGAGTTTGGTAACTTTAAAAAGAGCAAGGTTTCTCTAACTTCTCTTTCCCTGTCTGCCCTTTCCATTCCTTTTTTTCCAGAAAGATTTTCCCCACCATAAGTGGGAGTTCTGATGATTCTGACTGAAACCACAAATTAGTTGGGCAGACTTTATGTTTTAGTTTGCTTAAAATGTTTGGTATGGAGTTTATGCAATGGGAAATCTATGTATGTGTGGGAAGATGGACGTGTATTTGTATACCTGGAGTTTGGGAGTACCAGAGCGAAAAGAAACTCTGTGCAGCATTTATCCAAAATTGGATTATAATTCTTGATGTACTGCCTAGATACTGGAAATTAATTTGCCAAGTTCAAAAATGAAGTAATCACTTTACAATTTAATCTAAGAATAATTTCACTGTAGATGAAACCTGGGAGTATTCTCTTGTAAATATATCCAGCACTCTTCATTTTTGATCCAAGCACTGCCCGTATTATGGTTTTTGCTATTCGTAGTGACACTGACTCCGGTATCTCTCATATGCTCATCACAGATTCCTGATGCAACACTGGAAAATGTACTGAAATCTTCCGTGCTATTTCAATTGTAAATTCATATGTACCTGTAGTAAAGCTCCCAACTTCCAATCCCACAGGCAAGTTGGAGATAGAGAGAAGTGAGGCTGCATTAGTGTTTCACCTTTAGCAGCAGCTAGAAAAGTGTGAGACACTTGAACAGCTGTTGCCTATACTCTGCCTGTTCTGTGAATAAATAGGTTGTCAGTCTACCACTTTAAACAAGCACTTTCTTCTTTTTTAACCTTGCTTCTTGACATTTTCCATTAAGCATACTGTAATGGAAAAGATGAGGAGAATTTCTCTACACACCAGGAATAGCAACCTGTCTGCTTAGCACGAAGGGCCCTTTTCTGTGCGGTGACTGAGAGCTTCATCCCACGCTGGATTGCTTCTTGAGATTAGATGCTGATAGCCCTTCCCTCTGTGGCTGTGACTGCCTGGCTCTGGGAGAATTCCCCAGGCAGCCGGGAGACAGCACACTGCTGAGTGTGGCTGCAGAATGAAAGCAGGCTCTGACAAAGCACTGAGTGCTAGGTGTGCTCCCTGCAGTGAGCGTGTCCAGCAAAGGCCATCTGTCCAGCCATGGCACTGAGCCTTGGCTGAGGCTCTGAAGCCTCCTCAGGCAGGCACTTTGTCAACTTGTCCACTCTCCAAGCCCCTTGATGGCTACCAAGCCCATGAGATATGTGGAAATCCTGTGTGTGCAGAGGATGTTCATCAGTACTAATCACTGTTCACATGCACAGGCAGGAAGATTTAAATAGTCAGTGCAATTCCTAAATATAAGCCTTTTTTAGGAGAACAGTGGTTATTAGTAGATCATAATGGAGCTCTGATTTCTGGTTGGTCTAACAGAATAGAATGCTAAATAGATAATTGCTTGAAGAAAGGCAAAACCAGAAATCTCTCTATATATACATAGGCATGTATAGAGACATAACCATGCAAAATACCTAATTAGTTGTCCGTTACTTAAAGCCGTGTCAAAGTTAATTCATCGTTAACTTAATAGATCTTTTAAGGAAGACATTATTGTCCAAGCACTTGGATCCTATTGTAGTCTACTGCTGTTCATTCCCTTCCTTCTGATATTTATGCTATTCAAACACCAGCTCTGTCTGTGGAAGGCTGCAGTTAAATAGGCTCTGTGGAGGTAGCATAGTGTTTCCTTAGCAACACCATGTCTGTGGCAGTGATGCTGCCTTCCCTCTCTGCGCTAAATGCAAAGTCATGTCCATTAATCCCCAGCTGCACTTAAAACTTTTCAGGGATTTTGCTAGCTCCCTACTGTTCATGTTTTCATCTTGCTCGTACGCTGCAAGGCAAACTGCTTCAGAGATTTAATTCTCTTCAGTGCCTCGGTATAAAACCAAACATGTGTGTATATTCACAATTACTACTTGTTTTTCATTTAAAACAAATAATTTGTCCTATACTGTGATGCCTCCTCTCAAACATTATCATTTTGGTCATTCAAACAACCTGATGAATGAAAGAGAGAAACTAAATGTCTTGAAAATCTATTACCTGTGCTGTAGAAGTAACTGGATTTTTTAAGCTAAGATATGTAGTGGCAAAATAACCCTAAATTTAAGTGAAAGGAGCATTTTATTTTTTTAATACACAACAGCATAAAATAAAACTTATAGGACTTGTTTCTATCTGCTGAGAGCTTTCTGTGTAACATGAACTGAATAGTCTTTGACCTATGGTGTGTGAGTTCCAGGGATATCACTTTGTTGTGTGGGAAACTCCTGCAGCACTGTGAGAATGAGTCTGGGGTCAGAGAAACTGCTCTCTGACTTCACCTGGCTACAGCCAAGGCAGCTGGGAGGAGCAGGAAGAGGCAAACTCAGAGCTGTGGCTTTCTGAATGGGTTTATAAAAACATTCACCTATTGTCAGGCAACACAGCCTTCTCCTCCTGCTCAGACTCATGAAGAGGTGCTGTGAGAGGTTTGCTGCAGGCTTCAAATCTTCTGTCACCCCACAGACAAATACTCATGCTTGTGTGGCTTGGGAGTTGACGGATGTGATTGTATATACCAAGGCTGCAGTTTGGTTTTCTTACCCTTTTTCATAATGAATATTCAGTAAGATACGGGAGTGTCTCCTGAGACTCATTTACTTCCCAGAAAAAGGAGTTGAGGTATTCTGTCACCTATGGACATTTGTTAGAACATGTAAGCAGCTTAGCTAATTAATATTTTTGTTCCTAATTTGGCTCTTGCTATACAATAAGTCGTGTCATATTCATAATCAATTCAAAACATACCTCTTTGGGGGGCTATCTCTTCTAATATGTTTTTCAGAAAGTGTAAGTTGTTACACCAGAATATAAGTAAACTTAGTGTTAAAAGAGTAGGTATTGTAAAATTACTGTCAATGAAGGAAAATATTTTCAGAAGTATTTATTTAAACTTTGTGTTTAGACACGTTCTGGAGGATAATGCAACACAGTACAAAAAGTCCTCTGAGCATTGATGAGCTTGTTGAAGATTTTCTCCCTCGTATGTGCGCACACATACAGTGAGAAAAATAAGAGACAGGTCTTCTGTCAGCAGACTGTCATTTCTATCAGCTCAAGGTCTGGGCCTTTACCGGGTTCTTAAAACGTGTGTTACAGCAGGTAGGGCTTCTCCTCCCTTCGGCTTCAGCTAGATCCCCATTTCTCCAGGGTCCCCTTCCTTTACCGAGAGTGTTCCTGCCAGTGGCAGGACCGAGCCTTTTTGTCTGCACAGTACCACGGCCTGAGCGCAGCGGGGTGGGAGTGCCCTGGGCTCACCTTGTCCGTTTGTCCTCGCAGATGGCTGCCCGGACCTGTGCAATGGCAACGGGAGGTGCACGCTGGGCCAGAACAGCTGGCAGTGCGTCTGCCAGAGCGGCTGGAGGGGGCCGGGATGCAGCGTCGCCATGGAAACCGCCTGTGCCGACAACAAGGATAACGAGGGAGGTGAGCAAAGCCTTTCGATCGCAATCCCGAAAGAGCAGAGGGCTGCGCACACCGGCCTCGGGAGTCATTGCCCTGCAGAAGGGCTGTGGCTGTCACCGCTGTCAGTGTTACATTGCTCTCCAACAAAGGCGAGGGCGCTGTGGCCGTGCGGGACGCGCAGGGACCCCCGGGCGGGAGGCTCGGTGCCACCCAAACCCTCGGTGGGGAGCACGGCCCGGCCGAGCCGAGCTGCCTGCTGCGGGCTCCGGGGGCACAGGAGTGCAGAGGAGCTCCCTGTGCCCGTGTGCCCCTCGGAGCCGCTGACAGAGCCACCGTGCTGACCTTGTCCTGTCCGTGCGGGGGGCCAGGGCCGTGTTCTCCTGTGCACAGCCCCTGCAAGGCTGTCCCTTGCTGTCACACAGCCCCTGTCAGGCTGTCCCTTGCTGTCACACTGCACAGTTCACGTGCCAGACTCTGGAGGCTTGGGTGAGATGTGCTGAATGGGCATGTATGGTAAGGGGCTGACATCCCTGCTCTGTTTTCCCTGCCCTTTATCGGGCATATCCCTGTTAAATATAGGATGTGTCCTGTGTTTCCCTTCAAAGATATTTTTCTGGTTTTGTAGAGCCTTCCATGGTGGCCTGAAAGCAGTTCTGAGATGTTGTTCTTTCTAACCAAAATCGGTTAATTTGCTCCTTCAAGGAACTTTCTTACTCCTTTCAACATAATGTCTGTTGTAAGTCACGTAGATTCTTTTTCATAGGCTTCTGCTCTCTGTTATAAACCAAACATCAGACACAGCTTTCTTCCTTGAGACCCCTTCCCTTTTCTTTGGCCAATAATTAATCTAAAGAAAACATCTGCTGTTTGCTGATTAATAAATATTTTATAAATGTATTTCCTAAAACCGCAAAGCAGCATTGGGCTGTATCAAGGGTAAAACTGTCATTAGGATGAGTGCTTTAATTTTAAGTAGGATTTCAGGGTTTAAAAACTGTTTGTAAGTCCAAAACTGAGGAACAGGTATATTTGGTTTTGCTTACATGATATTAACCACATCTGAATATCATCAGCTAGTTTTAATTTGTAAATCCTGTTAGTTCCTTGGTTTCAGATGCTCAGTGCTTAGAGAAGTATTTTAGAAGTTCTAAAGCTAATTCAATTTCAGAGAACTAGAACTTGCTTTATAGCTGTCAGAGAATTATAAAGGGCAGAATCTAACTGCCAAAGCACATTAATTGGCATTTAAGTATACAGCAAAACCCACTAAACTTGTGTTAATATTCACTGTAAGAAACTAAAAGGTTAAATGCTTAGGTTTGCAGTTTTTACAAGCTTTGAAGATTATAAAGGGAAATTTGAAAATGGATGTATTACTATAATTTCCTCAAAGAAAGGAAAAAGTTTGGAAATGTTATTAGAAATACTGGAACAAGAGGTTTATTGATCTATCCAGGACATTATTTTGCACTTGTAAAACAGACAGGCAAGCAGGGGAAAAAATGACCAGTGACACTATTCAGCTGCTCATCCTAATGAAAAACTGTAGAATTGTAAAACTTATTCAAGAAAGGCAAACAATAGCTCATCAAAGGCAAAGAATACAGAGAGAATATGTCATACAGCAGATATATAATAATATGAATTATTAATTAATGCAGAATTGTATATTCCATTATCATGCAAGTTGCATGGATTTTGGTTTACCATAGTAAAGAACCTGAAAGAGAATTAGTTCATCTAGCTGAAGGCTGGAAGGGTTTAGGGGAGAACTCTTCAGATGTTCTCAGTGTTTGCATTTTAAGTTGTTTTTTGTTTTTTTTCTAGAGACTAGAGTGGTTACTGCTCGTTGGTTCTTGTGGGTGTAAATAGTTTGAAAATTTAAGCTTGATCCAAGATCCAAACAAGTTGAGAAGTCCCTTTGACCCACCTGTTTTCACACGGGGATGTTATGATAAAGGCGGAAATGAATCTTGTCTTCTGACCCTTTGCTCAGTGCTTTAATTCAATGATCATTCCTGCTCTTAATAGTCTCATCCGTATTAATTCCTGTAAAATGTTTGTATAATGGAGCTCAGGTGCTGTTCAACACCTGTTCAGCTGCTGTTTCTCCACAAGCTTGCCAGGCATTCCCGGATCACCAAAGAGAGATTCTGAGCCATGCTGTGTTTCCTACACACAGCTCCCCACGGGCTGTGCCACTGCAGTGCTCTCGGTCTCTCTCATGCCTTGGTGATTTGTGCTGCTGCAGTTTGCTGGATTATATTTTGGGGTTCAGATTTCTTTGAGATATCATGGGGTCCTTTCCTATGTGCACTGTGAGGACAGAGGCATTGTCCTCACCATCAGTTTGTCAAATTCACACTCACAAGAACTACAACAAAACTCAAAAAACGAATATAATGTTAATCACTTAATGCTTAATATCTTAGAGTGCAGTCCTGCCTTTGCCTAAGATGTGCTGCTCTGTGCGTATCTGGTTCACTACACACCTGGCCAGGAATGTGTTCTGTGACCTCTGTATTTGTAGGGGAGTGTGCAGGAATGGAGAGGCTGGAAGGGATGTGTGTTCTGTGCTTCCAGCTACACCTTTATGTAATTGTGACTCTTTATATAAAGGAACAGATAAAATTAAGTTTTTTCGTTAGACAAAGCTGAAAACTGTACTATGGGAATCAATATTAAAGATCCAGCTAGTTACCAGAACCCCAAGTTTCACATAAAATGCAAGTTTATTGGAAGTTAAAGAAATTGCCTCTCATCCCAGTCACTCTTTTCATTTGAAACTCAGCTGAGTTTATTTGCAGCAAAGTGTTGAACTCATTTGCTGCTCCATTACCAATATTGCTCTGTTAACATAAGCAAGTAGTTCTGGGGTAGTACAGAACAAACAAGCTGTTCTTTCAGAAGGCAGTAGGGTAGCTAAAAATACTTCTTTTTTTGCCTAAATGAGGTCCTTCTCTGGACAGTTGAACCTCCTTCCTGTCTGCATATTGTTAAAATACAGTTCCTTCAGCATGTCACTGAAAGGGAACTATCATTTTCTGTCTTCTGTGGCAGCAGATTTAACATATTTTGGAGTTTTTTCCCTGTTCAGCCATTCTTATTGCAATTGTATCTCACAATCAGATTCAAAGGCCTTGGGCCAAGTCTTCATTTTATGAATGTCAAGGAGAGCATTGCCACTGACTCCGGAGGGTTTCCCATTTGTCCTGCTTTGTCTTATTATCTGCCACAATGCAAACTCTGTACCATAGTTCAAAAAGAGAAAAATGAAAGATTATACTTAATATTTTCTTTCCATTTCAGATTAATGTCCTTTAGTTGGTTTATTCCTAGAAGAGGCAGATGAGTCCCCCTCTCTTTTAGACTTGCAGAACTTCATTTTAAATGAGATGTCAGTGTGGATTACTGGCATGAATAAAATGTGATTCCACAGCAGCGAGAGGAGAGAGACTCCAAACCTGTTTTCTCCTCTTGGGGCTGTTCAGGTGGAGCTGTGAATGATCTGCGGTAACACTGGGAAATTCACCTGCCTTTGTCCTTACCATCACGTGTCAAGTCAAGATATGGGCTTAACTAGGTCTTTATCCTGGAAGTGCCCAAGGCCATGTTGGAGGGCCTTGGAGCAATCTGGGATAGGTGGAAGGTGTCCCTGCCCGTGACAGGGGATGCAACTGGATGGGCTTTAAGGTCCTTTCCAACCCACACCAGACAGTGGTTCTGTGATTCATTATGAACCTGTTTAGGGTTACTTTGGTACATAGGCTACTATGCTGAAAAAACTTGAAAGTCTCATATTTATCTTTTTGTTCATTTATTTATTTTTTCATTTCTCTTTAAGGAGGAAGTCTAACTGAAAAGTAAGGGGATTCTGGCATTGACTCACTTTTAAGATCTCTTTGAATTGGAAAGTGCATCTGTTTTCCAAATCATGTTTGGATTATATAATTTGCTCACTGTGGCTGCTTCTAAAGCTAGTATCTTCCCTTAATCAGTCCCTCAGTAATCTAATCATTATTAAGCATCTTTTGGAGGGATTAGAAACAGCTTTATTTTAAGACCTGTAATTGTGATTACAATATATAATCCCCCTAATAGACACGTATAACCCATTTAATTCACCGTGGCTTTATTTTAGGAAATTAAGGCATTACAGATGGTATTTTGAGGAATGGGAGAGGATATGCTGCTTTTTAAGTTCCTATCTCTTTTGACATATTGCATGAGGAAATCACTACTGTGGCTGTTTATACCCATCATTTTGCAGTAACTATTTTATAATAATTTGCTTGTTCCTAAATAGAAAAATGCTTTTAGTATCTCAAAACAGTCTCTTTAAATTACATATGTTTAACTAGATTTCACCTTAGACCTTGCAGTGCCTCCAGGTACATGAGACAATGGGATACACAGCAAAACTCAGGTGTCTTTTCTAAAGTATAGTTTCACTAAATGTTGGATGCAGTTGATATCCATCACATTTGAGGAATCTTTGTCCTGAGTGCCTTGGGGTGATTTGGGAGACATTTCAAAATCCTGTCCTTTGCAGAGGCAGCCTTAGCAGGAGCCCATAGTACCCCCTGGGGTTGATCTTTCTAGGCTTTTCCTTATTTCTCTCTTCTCCCACCTTTTGCATCCATTCGCAATTGCTCATTTTTATAGTTTTTATTGGCAAGACAGTTAAATTATGTAATCTCAGAGAAAGAAAAACAGGAAATAAGCAAAATTTTGCTAAATTTGTTTGTTTCCGATTTGATCAGGATGGAGAGGACAGGTGCAGGCAGGCAGGTTAAAAGAAAAAAACAACTTAAATGCAAGCACTGCTTTTATCACTTCCCAGATCACATTTCTCCTCACAATGTAATTATCTGGACTAAAATTGGTAGGAGAAGGAAAGGAAGCAACCCATAGCAGTATAGAATACTAAGCTAAATAGAAATGAAGAATTTCTTATTTGTTATGCAAAGTGGGACACTCTTGACACTCTTTTTAAAATACATTTTAATTTCTTTTCCACTTGGCTTTCCAAAGAGAGATGTGCATCTCTCAGAAGGTAAATTTTGCCCTTCAGTTTGTTACTCTATAGTTTTAACCCCACCAGGAAGTACAGTTGGTGGTAATTCTGTTTGGCACAATACATTAGAGATAATGAATTAGAGAAAGCCAACTATCTGCTCCAGCATGAAATCTCTTCAATTCACAAGAAAAATACATTTCTAGTGAAGTTCACTGTCAGGACAGTGCACTTGACTGATTGAAAGGCTGTTTATTTGAGTTGTCTTAGAAAACTCATCTCTGAAATTAGACAGAAGGAAAACAGAAAGAAAAGAAAAGTGTCTTCCTGCAATAAACATTTAGAAAAAAATTGCTTTTAGAAAATTACAAATCCTGTGACTTGATGCTGCATCAGGCTCGTGACATTTAAGATAATACAAGTATTTCACAGCACAAAAGCAAATCATGTAATTTAGCTTGCCTCAACAAGCATTGCCTCAGCAGGGGTCTCTAATTCAGCACAGACAAAAGATTTTATGAAGTTCTCAATATAAATACCCAGAATACTCTTGGCACAGAAAATACCTTCCCAAAGCCTGTACAATAGTCAGTTGTGGAACATTAAATGCAATCAGGAGCTGAAATCTGTTGTGGATGGGGGCCAGAGTGAGTCACGTGGGCTCAGGTATAAAATCTGTATCAAAAGTAGGCACTCAAAGTTTGACAAGAGCTAATGAGTGTGCTTGTATGTGATTGTGTTACAACTTCATGTCAGCCTCTAATCGCCTTTACACACATTAGCCGGCTTATCCTTCCCCGTCCCTCCCGGGATGTGCTGCTACAATAACTCACTCTCACCACCCAGGGAGAAGCGAAAGCAAGAAGCTCAGTGACTGCAAATTCCATGGTTTGAAAAGGTGCCAGGATCCGTGGAGGTGTCCGTGTACACTGGAGCTGGACAAACTTTTTTTCCAAGGTTCTTCTCATCTTGCAGCCCTTTGGGTCAGCCTGGCTGTGAGCAAGGAGTGGTTTGGAGTTGGAGCATCAATAATCCACGGGTTCTGAGGGACCCTCAAGGGCTCAGTGCTTAGCTGGAGCTGCACCTGCAGTGGGTTCTTCCAGCTGGTGCTCTCAGGAATGAGGCTTTTCCTGACTGCCGGAGCTCCGGGCAGCACAGGGATACTGAGGGGGCCAGGGAAGTGGGGCTGGTGCTTCACCACTCTCATCTTCCAGGGTACTTTAAAACCTCATTGGGGAGGTTTTTGGGCATTCGAAGGCACAAACAATCTCCAGGTTCGTTCTGCTTTATCACAACTTGGGATTTACAATCCAGCTTGTCCTGAAAGGCAGTTTGGGTTACAAAAATACTCTCTTGTGTTCACAGTTAGTTACAAAAGCCAGAGGTGTAATGAATGTCCTGATAGTTTACAGGGAGTTTTTACAGGGCTGGAGCAGGAATAGAAGCGTTTCCTTTCTTGTTAGCACCAGGAACTTCTGAGGAATTATTTTGAGTGATATATGCCAGTATAGATAACAGTAATTAGATCAGGCTACAAAAATGTGTAAATCTGGGTTAAATATTAGATAAACTTCCTGGTAATAAGATATACTGGGCTGTGGCACAGCCTGCCTGTGGAAGCAGTTCTGCATGCAGTTTTAGAGCTCAATTAAAATATTTCTGTGTTGGCAGAGAGAAGGCCTACTCTTTTGATAATCTGATAGAGCATCTCTAATTCTTTCACCTTGGGTATATTAATACTGCACATAATTAAAATCGGATCATGATAAATTAACTAATTTGCCCTTAGAGTGATCAAAGACCCTTTTGCCCTCAGGGTTCGTAGTAGCTGCTGTTCCCCCCCTCCCCACCTCCATTTTAATCATCAGTATGAAATGTTTATTGGAAAAAGAAAAATTTCCAGGAATTAGGCTCTGAACGTCCCCAGCTCCTGCAGCTAGTGAAGTGTAAGGATGCCCTCTGCTGAGCGTGGGCTCGGGAGTTTTGGGTGGGAAACAGAATTGTCCCTTGCTAGGTACAGAAAGCATTGTCTCAGAGAGCTGGATGTCAGGTCAAAGTTCGCTCATTCTGATGTGCACTGTGAATTGAACCTGAAGCACAACCTGCAGGTGCTTGAAGTAGTGTGGAAACTGTAGATAATTTACTCGTTGGGGTTTAAAAAACCCCAATAGCTCAAGCATCAACTTTCTGCAGAAAGGTGTAGCACCTTTCTAATTCTGCAATCCAGTAACCTGGACATGGTGAGAAATATATTCAGTGACAAAGGAACACTGATGCTGAGAGGTTCTAAATACATTAGAACAGTAATGTGGTAAAATACATTGTTATTCCTCCTGAGAGCTTTTTTAGTCCTTCTAATGATGGTGAAGAGGAATAAAATAATAAGGCAGTCACAAATATGACATGCATGAGTAGGTTAATCTACTTTCAAGTAATTCTTTCAAGTTTTCTCTTTGCTGTGTAGTGAAGTCTGCCAAAAAGCTTGTGGAACAGTTCACAGAAAGTTGAGAAATGTGTGTATTCATTAGCAAAGTGAACTCTTCAAGAGGGATAGCATGTCACTTGCTTCATTTCTGAAAAGATTTGAGAATTCAGAAAAACCACGAACAGCGATGGAGAGCTAATCCTGTGCTGCCAGTTTAAATCAGATCAAAATTCTCTATTTCTTTCTTCTCAGTTAAGGCCAAGTCAGGACTTGTTTTGGTCTCCAATTGTTGGAGAAGGTTCAGCAGCATCTTAGCTCCCTGACCAGTCTCCTCCCTTTAGCATGCAGAGTATCAGAGAGGTCGCTGCACACTTGAAACTCAGTTGTGTATGCCATGAAAAGCAGCAATATTTTGGTGAGGCGAGTGGTGAGGGTTTGTCATTGAATTAACCGTATAAATAATTCAGCATACCTGAGGAAATTTGGAGGATGACAAAAATATATATTAAAACATAAAGTACTGAATTCTAATTAAAATTTCTGCTAATAGCAGAATTTTCTTTTACAGAAGGTACTTCTTTTTCTCTAGCTCTCATTTTAATCAGCTGGGTCTAATGCAAATAAATGGTTCTATAACATTTTACTTCATATAGAACAGTCCAGTATGGCTGGAGAAATGGGCTGAGAGAAGCCTTATGCAGTGCAAGGTGCTGCACCTGAGGAGGAGCAACCCCAGGCACAAATGTGTGCTGGGGGACACTTGTTTGTGTGACTGATGACTGGAGCAGGGTGCCCAGCGAGGCTGTGGAGTCTCCATCCTCAGAGTCATTCCAAAGCTGTCTGGGCATGGACCTGGGCAACCTGCATCTGGTGGCCTTGCTGGAGCAGAGGGCTGGACCTGATCACCTCCAGAGGTCCTTGCCAATCACAGCCATTCTGTGATAAGAGTCCAGATAGCAAATTAGGCAAATGTGAGCTAAAACCAGATATATTCTGACAGTAACCAATACTCTTTCATGCATGGAGTCAGAGTTTTCAGAGCAGCAAAGTCGATAATAGCAGCAGCTGTGGATATGAGCAGCACAGTGGTGTCTGAGCCTTTGATACCGAGTAGCAGTGCCCAGGGCCTGGCTGTGTGTGCTGAACAGACCCAGACCTCAGTGCTGCTGTTGCAACAAGCTGGATCAGCTAGTTCACATAAGGTAAAAATATCCTAAATGCTGAATCCTGCCATCTGAGAATAAATTAGTACAGGGGAATATAGCCATATAAGTAATAATGTTCTAAAAAGTATATTGTGTTACGCTCTATGCCTGTCTTTTCAAAATACTGTTGTAAGCATCTGAAAGCATCTGAATCTGAATTCACAGAACTGCAGCAAAACCTTACATGGAAGGAATCAGAGGCAGGTTTCTCCCTGCTGCTGAATGGAGATGTTTCCAGCCTCCCAGGTCCTGAACTGGCAATTCAGAGCAGTTTGATTGCCTGCTTGATTGTTTGTGAGATAACGGTGAGATTGGCAGTGGCAGGGTAATTTACTGAAGATTGCAATGTCAGACAATATCCAAGGGGGCTCGTGAGCATAAAGATGTGATTCGCATGACTGACAGGAGCCTGAGGGATTGATATGCCCATTCCCAGTTCACGGTGTCATCACAAGTGTTTGGCTACAGCATCCCATAATCTGCTGCATGATGAGGTCATTACAGGCATAACTTATGCTCACCTTTAATAACAGATATAGCAAAAATATCATGCAGCTTGAATAGATAAATGTAAATTTGCCAAAGGGAGTAATGTATATCCTGTGTTTTTCCTCTGTTAGTTCTAGTGTGTTTGATAGGATTTTCTTGCCTGGTGGTCATCTGAGTAACAGAACTGAGTGGACTAAACAGTGGGCAAATATCAGTTCATAGTTGTAGAGGTCTCACAGACTAAGAAAGAATGCAGGATGCTGAGAAGTTCTCAGAGCTTAATAGGAAAACTGCCTTGAGTTATACCCTGAAGCTAATGATGTCCTTAGAATGATTACATAAAATGGGTAAAAAATGAACTGTAGGAAGACAAAAAGTTCCTACAGCCACGTTGCAGAGGATTTCAAGATGAATGGAGCTCTTAATATGAATAGGCGAGTGACCTTAAAGCAACATATAGTTCTCACAACAAGGTAGTTTGTCTGACTTAAATCTCCTTAGAGGCCTGAATGAAACATTGTCAGCATACCTTGGCAATTTTGTTTTTAAATCAGGTCAGGCACAGTCATTTCAGGCACACACAATGGGTAGGAAATACAAGGCTAATTGTAAACAAAGTAAGTTTTTATAGTTTTAGATTGTTTTTTCCTTTAGGTTGTTGTTTTTCCAGTTATCACTGTGCTGGTCTGTTGTGCACTTGAAAATCCTGAAAATGCATGAGTCATGATCTTAACCTAAGGTACTTTTGTCTGCTTCCCTACTGGAATGCTCTCTTGTGTATGATGCTCAGCGTATGTCCAGGCCATATTTGTATTCAAAAATCAGATTGGTACACCTTGGGAAGTCTCTGGAGGTTTACAAACATGAGTAGATTGCAAACTGAACTCCTGATTCTTGCCAGAGTAGGTGAACAAATGTTTCTAAATTGTTAGAGATGATATTTTAAAGCAAATGGTTATTAATTTCTAAATCACAGTAGAACTCCATTGAGAGAACATATTTCAGTTAAATAATGATACCAAATGAAGAGATGACAATAGAATCAGTACTGTATGTGCTAAAAATAGTCAGTTGTTTTTTATCTAAGTATACAGATCGATCTCCCCCTTGATTCCCTTTTAATTTCTGGTGCTAAAATTCTATTTTTTTCTTTAAAATTCATCTTAAGAAATATTCTTGATGCACAATAATCTGTAATATGATGACTGAACCCACCAACTTTGTGTCTGATCCTTCCTTATCCAAGCATGCACACAAGCTGTGAGCCAGATATCCATGGGAGTTCTAGCAGCCCTTCCTTAGGAACTGCCAAAATGTCTACAGTGTAATTTTTATTTTACTTGGGTAATGATGACTTTGTCATCCTCATCTCCTCTCAGCTTCTCAAACAGAACAAGTGAAATCAAACAGCGTAATTCTCAAGACAAAAAAAAACCCAGCCAAACAAGCAAATAACCGAAACAAAAATCCTTTATTCCTTCCACTTCCTTTTGCCTAATGTCAACCCTTTGACAGATTTCTTGGGATTTACGCTCGTCTAACACTGGTTTACATTAATTGTAGTGGTTTTTAACCAGTGTGCTCAAAAGCATCATCCTCATGGCACTATTGACTGAATTACCAGGTTTAGGTGTAGGGATGGTACAAAGAGCGAGCTTTAACAGTTTTTCCCAGTGCCTTGAGCTTTCCATGGGTATTATTGCTCCTCAGCACTGTGCTGGATCTCAGTGCCTGTTACCTTTCAGATGGCCTGGTGGACTGCCTGGACCCAGACTGCTGCCTGCAGGCCACCTGCCAGAACAGCCTCCTGTGCCGGGGCTCGCGGGACCCGCTGGACATCATCCAGCAGAGCCACGCCGGCGCTCCCGCTGTGAAGTCGTTCTATGACCGCATCAAGCTCCTCGTGGGGAAGGACAGCACTCACATCATCCCTGGAGAAAATCCCTTCAACAGCAGGTAGCAGCTGTGACTGACACCGGATCTGTGCGGTTGCACTGTATGGGAAGATTTCGGCTGTGATCTTAGTTGTGTTTTAACAGGAGATGCTGCTTGCAGGAGCTTCATCTTGGGCGCTGGTCACACTGAGGCCACGCTGTTGCAGTTTCTGATGTGGCCTCTGTTTTATAATGCTGAGTTTTAGTAGCATTTTAACATTTTGGCAACGCCCAGAAGAAGGTTTCTTCCACTGAATAGGAGCTTCTGAGGTTTAGATTTTATGAAGACTGCAGTCTAGAAAAAGGGAAAATGCAAACTAGTTTCTAGTTAAAAGAGATTGCATTTTATGTAGTGCCATTAACAGGAATTTCAATAATGGAATAGCATTTCAAATAATTTTAAAGATAAATTGATTTATGGAGTTTATTTCTTACATAAAGCCATTTTACTTGTATCATTGATTCATCTGACTAGGTTTTCTTTTTCTTCTTGGTTTTTTTTTTCTTTTTCTATGCTTGTTCTTTCTAAGATTATTAATTATATATTTGTAATTAATCTAAAAGCCAGCACATCATTAATTGATATTTGATGACATTGTATGATTGCAAGAAGATTGGTATTTATCAATATTATATAAATAGGTCTCCATGGAAAGATGCTATGAAATTGATAAGTATGTTAATTATGTTCATATCACCAAAGTTAAAACTGAAGAAAGAGCTTAATTTGAAATAACACCCAAAAGATTGCACTTCATTACAGGAAACTCTTTTCTCAGTCAGGATCCCATTACAGGCTTAGTGGGTGATGTAGAGCATGTCCCTAAATATTTGTCTGTGAAAATAGGATCGTAATGTTTCTGGATACACCAGGCAGGGCCCCATCATATTCACCCCTGTGCTGCACACAATCATTTCCATATTCCACCAGGAAACCCCTCTTGGACTCTACTCTGTGTGATACGGATTTTATGGTATTCTATAAAATACTCCATGCATCCACACAGGGAGTTGTTCAAAAAATTGAAAAAATTATTCTGTTTTCACCTAAATTTGTGGGGTTTTGTTTTGGGGTTTTTTTTTTAATCTCTGGAAGTGTCCAAGGCCAAGATGGACAGGGCTTGGAGCAACCTGCAATAGTGGAAGGTGACCCTGCCCATGACAGGAGGTTGGAAAAAAATGATCTTTAAGGTCCCTTCAAACCCATTCTATGATTTATGAATTAGTGCTCTAGACTAAACAGGAGCTGAGCATTTCAATCCTGAAGCTCCTTTAAAAAAAACTCATTGGAAACTTTGGATTGTTTTTTTTTAGGGTTCCTCCTGGTAGGAGTCTTAGTTCTGTTTTATTCATCTGAACTACACTGCAGATTTTAACATATCTTTGCAAATGACCTATTATTAATGATGTTAAAATTGGCCTTCACCTCTAAGTTTTGAAGGTACTTCTGATAATTCTACAGCTCAGCTGTTATTTTTGGTGCCAATTTTAGGCAAATCTAATGTATAGTGTTAAATTGTAAGTTTTAAAACTAATGGCTTTGTCTTTTAAAAGTGACACAAGGTTTAACTCCCAGGTTTTCCATATACTGAAGCTGCCATAATCTCAGAAAGTAGCTCCATGTTTGTAAGCTCTGTTTGCTTAGCTCAGTCTGTCATTACATTGAAAGAGATGAAAAAGTGGGACAAAATAATGGTTTGGGGGTTTTTTTCAGTCTTTGTATAAGAAAAAGAAGTTATTTCCTACTCTGCTAAAGCAATGAAGAACAAAATTTATTGATTGCAAAAATAGTTAAATCTCAATTATTTTTTCTGTGCACCAGTGAGATGAAATGCACATTGTAAAAGCATGTAGCTTTTTTTTCCAGGAAAAAAAAAGCTACGTGCTTTTACACATTTAAATTCCTTGTTTAAAAAAAAAGTAATTCTTGTATCAGTTCATTTTGTCTGTTACGCTTTAAAAAGATAACCAAAGAAATGTGGTTGTGTGTATGACTATTAGTCAAAACATTGCTTCTTATAAATCCAGAATTTAGGTACATTTTATCTTATTCTAATATCCATTGTGTTCCTTATTTTAGCACTTAAGAAATAAAAAGGCAGATTATTGACCAAAATATTTTTATTCAAATTATTTCCTGAAATATTAAAATTGAAAGTAGAAAAAATTAAGTCATGGACATTATTAGTTTTCTCCTGCCATCTGACAATTTCTTTCTCAGTCTACTTTCTGCACAGTTTCCCTAGAGAAGCTTGAGTGACTTTTTCCCTGCAACTATTTCTGTGTGTTTGTCACATAAAATAATTCAAGCAAAATGAATAATGCCAAGACAATTATCTTGGTCCAATGTGTTCCCAAGTAGATTTTTCTCAACAGGTTTCAATTTCTATTAAATTCCATATTCTGTTACAAAATGTTGATTTTGCAAATTAAAATTTGACCTGAAGGGTCAAGAAGCACTTGAAAGTTCTAAAAGAAAAGTAACAGAAATGGCTCATTTTTATTAATTAGATTTTTTAATGTAATATTGAAGAAAATATTGCACCCTGTTTGGAATAAAAATAGAGGAAATAGTTGTTAAATAGCCAGTGTAATACAGTTAGAAATGTACATCACAGCCCGTGAACATCTCAGAGTCAGCAGAAAAGACCTGGAAACAATCCCTGGTACCACTGATGAAAGGAGCTGTTCTCTGCCAGGGGCCCTCCCAGAGCCCACCACGATTTGTCAGTGTTCAGCAAAGCTCAGCCCAGCCTCATCCCCTTGTCCTAGAGCTCAGCCTGGGACCTGACATCCCTGGGTCAGGGTGCTGTGCCAGGCTCCAGGAGCCTGCTGAGCTTCAGGAGCAGCCCTAGTCCTGCTGGGGTGGGGCTCTTCATTCCCTGGCTCGCAGCAG
Organism: Falcunculus frontatus; assembly: GCA_013398115.1. Classification (NCBI taxonomy): domain Eukaryota; kingdom Metazoa; phylum Chordata; class Aves; order Passeriformes; genus Falcunculus; species Falcunculus frontatus. The sequence goes on from VZRV01007706.1 coordinate 1,262,113, forward strand.
AGCAGAGTTGGTGGCTCATGTTGGAAGCACAAACTGATGAATAAATAAATCTTTTCACCTATGACTACAGCAAAGTGCAATTTTACAGTCCCTGAGATTATGGGTTAAGAGGACTTGACTCTCTTCCTGTTTCCCAGGTCACCTTCTCCTGTTTTCACATTTCCAGTGTAAAAATGGAAGCCATCTACAAGGAGCTTTTCCATCCCCCTTTTACCAAGCAGCTTCCTCCCTCCCCAGTCTGCTTCATTCAGGGTACAGGGAAGATGGAAGGGAAAGGAGCCAGGGGCTGGAAACTCCTCTCCAGCTGGGAGCAGCAGCACTTTGTGCCTGCTGTGCACTTAGCAGCAGCAAAGCATTTGCCAAAGAGAAAAAACTGACTGTGCCTCTTAGAGGAATAACTCATCTTCATCTCCCTTAGGTTAAGCAAAGCTGCTTATCCTGCTGGCCACAGAAACGCTTTGTCTTGCCTGTGTGTAAAGCTGGACTTTAAACCAAATCCTCCTCTTGGCAAAGTGCAAGCAAGTTCCAAATCAGGGACTGAATGCAGTGTACAAACATCAGTCATTCCCTAAGATGAGGGAATTTGAACCTTGACGTGAAGAATTGGTCGTATAAAACAGAGATATGGCATTGCACCATGTTTGTCAAGTGTGTGAGGCACCCACAGGCATGGTATTGTACCCCCTGGGATGTTTGGGAGTTTCAGTGTGGCTGCAAGGTCACAGCTTGGGCCTGGCTGAATGGGAGGGAGCTTTGTGCTCTGCAAAGCTTTGTTAGACAAGGAAAGCACTGAGTGCCATTCTGTATACACTTCTTGCTGCATAGACAAGCAGTTTCTTGATTTAGGTGTTAGAGGGAGCTGGGCAATATTGTGGTTCCTCAGTATTCTAAAAACCTTTGGAGTAAACTGGATTTAGAGTAAATGAGGTGCAAGTGTTCCACTACTTCACTTATAAACCATAAGTGTAACTTCGCTTTTGTAATTAGCTTTAATATCTTTAATTCTCTTTCTTTTTCAGTCTTGTGTCTCTCATAAGAGGCCAAGTGGTGACTACAGATGGGACTCCTCTAGTTGGGGTCAACGTGTCGTTTGTCAAGTATCCAAAGTACGGCTACACCATCACTCGTCAGGATGGCACGTGAGTGTCCCTGCTTCACTGAGCCCCTGTTTGCTATGGAGTGTCTTTGCTGATTAACAGATGGTGTGATCTAATGGAACCATGTGGTACCAGGCATTGCCTTCCTCCCAGGGCAAAGAGCTATTAAGTAAACACAAAAGTAATTTTTCACACGGCATTTTGAATACTAACTGCATGTAAATACGAACGGGCTGACTTCTGATAATGACGTGTTAGCAGGCAGACTCCTTTCAAATAAATTGCTCTATATCTATGAAAACATTTGTGGGCTGCAGCAATATCCAGCTGAGACAAGAAATATTTTATTTTAAAATGCAGTGCAGGCTAACACTTCTAGGAAAAAAGAAAGAATCATTATAGAATAGTATATTTTGTTAAAATTTCCCTTCTGCTCCTCTTTGCTTTTGAAGATACACTCTCTTTTGAGTTTCTTCAGGGTAGAATGTAATCAAAAGATTCTAATTGAATATATTTAGACCATTTCCTGCTGTGCAAAAAAGTGCTTTTTCCCCCTTGTATCAGCTTATTTGAAATGCACACAAATTCAGATAAACAAAAGTCAATGTGTCATGGTTTATCTGGTTTACCGGCTGTGCTAACTAAAGCAGTCTATCTGACATAGGCATTGTAAACATTTGCCATTTTATCTTGATCTTGCATAAAAACAGTTGAATTGAAATAATTAATAGGAGTCAACTGAACTATAGGGAGTATTTAAGTTCAGTATTTTCCAGAATATTAATTCTGTTATAATGAAAGTATAATGTTGATTTCAGTGGTTTAAAGTTGCAGTAAATGGTGAGCTGAAGTGTGTTTAAATCTGAATAGATATTTGAGGTCGTTGAGTAATTTGTTACATTGCCAGCATTTACATGGAACAACTGACACCTATTTCTGTTGTCAGAACAACCTGGAAGCATTTCTCATTTAGGCCACATTTCAAATGCCTGTGCAGCTCCATGTTACTGCTGTGATTGTGTAGGGGGTTGGAAGTAAACACCTAATATCTCTGAAAAATGATAGATCAGTTATCTTGGAGACAGGAATTCTTACTTGTAGAACATTTCTCATTACTGTTCTCTTACTGCCATGTGTCCCATTCTATGTTTGATGGACAGGATCTTTTAGGAAAGGGATAATTCAGTGTCCAGCTCAGAATGAACTTGGCTTCTCTGCTGTTTCTGTGTAAAGGTGACGTGTAATAATGAATGTGGTGGTTTGTTTGTTGGGTATTTTTTTAATTACTTAATAGAGAATTTATAATATCATCGGAATGAGCTTTGCCCAGGTGACTTCAAATCATTGCTTGTCTTGGCTGGTTTTCAGCTGTTTAGTTGCCAGAGGTTCACATCCCATTATTGATCATTGGAACTATGATATTTAAAACATAATCATAGTCTGCTCACTCTCCCTGCCTCCAGTGGTGTGGAGAGAGAATCACAAGGGTAAGAAAACTCTTGTGTTGAGATAAAAACAGTTTAATAACTGAAATTATAATTATAAAAACTGTAATGAAAAGGAAAAGAACAAAAAGATAAAGGAATTCCCAGCCAGATTCTGAGCAGCTTTCCCCCTAGTTTATATAACGAGAATGGCACCATGTGATCTGGGATATCCCTTAGCTGGAGTCAGCTGTCCCAGCTGTGTCCCCTCCCAGCCCCCATTCTGCTCCCTGGTGTGGTGGGGTGAGGAGGAGGAAAGGCCCTGGCTCTGTGTAAGCACTGCTCTGCAAAAATAAAAGCATCCCTGTGTTAACAACATTATTCTCATCCTGAATCCAAAACTCAGCACTCTGCCAGCTACTAGGAAGAAAATGAACTCTATCCCTCCCCAAACCAGACAAATACCCATCACTATTGGTATTCCTCTATACCTGTCTCATTAGCCAGGAGTGTTATTACTGGAATTACTCAGTCTTGTCACTTCTAAAGGCCACATTTTTCTAGGTTTGACTTGGTTGCAAATGGTGGAGCATCCCTAACACTGCACTTTGAACGGGCCCCGTTTATGAGCCAGGAAAGGACAGTCTGGCTGCCATGGAACAGCTTCTATGCCATGGACACCCTGGTGATGAAGACAGAGGAGAACTCCATTCCCAGCTGTGATCTCAGTGGGTTTGTCCGTCCTGACCCAGTCATCATCTCATCACCACTTTCAACTTTCTTCAGTGATGCTCCCAGCCGCAATCCCATTGTGCCAGAAACCCAGGTAAGAACAGTGTGAGTGAAAAGGGCACATAAATCAGTGGTCAGCTGACAGTTCTGACCTGAGCACACAGCCGCCGTGTGTCCCCTGCAATTGCTGCAGCAGATGTCTCTGCAGAGCTGCATTCCATCTGACAGGTACCAGGTTTTCTAACGAGGGCTGCAGGAGACATCCCAGATTTATGTCACCCAGACTCATTTATCTTTGATTACCTTGAACACTCCCATTATAATACAATATATCAAGTATATCTGTCTAGTTCAGATGCCAGCTTAGGTGTTTCAAGAGAATTTTGCAAAGGGTTGGCATGTGGTGCTGACCGCAGACTGTTTCCTTATTTCTTATTTAGGACAAAGGAAAAATCTTGGTACTATTTTTTCCCTGCTGGATTCAGTTAGGCTTTATACTGTTTAGTGGAAGTTGGGGATTCCTATGATATTTCTTATGTTTCCCTTGCATATAAATTGCAGTAAAAATGCTTGTGCTTATTTGCCGTTTTGCCAGCAGTGGGCTCCTAAAAAGATGTGTGCACAGACATCAAATAATTATTTGTCAGAAATGTCAGCTGAACTGTGTTGCTTTGAGGATATGCACTCCCAGTAATAGAAAGACATAAGTTCATAAGAGTACACAAGATGATACATTAAAAAAAATCATTAATGTAAAATGTTTGGTCTCTTTCCTATCCAGGTTCTTCATGAAGAAATTGAGATCCCTGGCTCTAGTATAAAGCTCAGCTACCTGAGTTCCCGCACTGCTGGATACAAATCCTTACTGAAGATCATCATGACTCAGACACTTGTGCCACTGAATCTGATCAAAGTTCATTTGATGGTAGCAGTAGAAGGGCATTTGTTCCAAAAATCATTTCAGGCATCTCCCAACTTGGCATATACATTTATCTGGGACAAAACAGATGCCTATGGTCAGAAGGTTTATGGGTTGTCAGATGCTGTAGGTAAGTCAGCATATACAAGCTCCAAAACTTTCCAAGTAACACCTGTAATTCTAAATAAGAAAACTGCAAACTTCCTTATGGAGGAGCAAATATAGACTGAACCATTCTTGTCTCCCTGACACAATTTATCTTTGTGTTACAGTTCTTTTACACATTAAAGATCATATTCAGAGGGTCTAAACTCCATCAACATGCCTGGGTTTCCTGATCAGTACCTGACTTAGAAGGTTTAGACCAGGCAATAGGAAAAACTGGCCACAGAACTTAGGTGAAACCTAATCCATCATTATGATTTTATTTTCTTTAGTTATAAAATGATCCTCGTGCTGGACTGGCTGGCAGTCTGCAGTGCAATTGGGTTTTCACACGCGCCCTTATGGTAGTCTCTTGTGGTATAACACATTTGAAATGAAAATGCTGCTCCTCTGATGCTGTTCAGTCTTGTAGTTCTACAGCTATTTTTAGTTAGCTTAGTTCTGGTGGGTGGGAAAAAGAGTGATCATCATAATATTTTTCAATTTTCATTGAATATCTGAATAATTTTTATACAATGGTGTTAAAAATGAGCATCAGAGCTGTGCCAGTGTGGAAAGAGCAGCTTTTTTTTTTTTTTAAATCTTAATTATTTTCTACATTTTCTAAATTCTTCTTTGCTGTAGCTTTTCTTTCTTACATTATTGCATGGTACATTGCTTTCCTGTGTAATGCTTACAGTGCAATTGTGCTTAAATGCACACAAAGTTTTCACTGCCCTTCGGTATATGGTATGTAAAATGAATACACTAAATAAATACTGTGAACATCTGGCAAATTAAGAATTTATCTTGTCCGGTTATCTGATATTTTTAATTATTTAATATAACTTTACTATATTTTAAAAATTTTATTTCTCGCTCTCCTCTCACCAAACGCATCACTTCCCAATGTGAGCTATTAAAATAGAAGTGATCAGATCCCTGCAGAGTACATGTGAATGAAGTTTCACATTTGTGTCTAGTCAAAGATCTGAATATAATATTGTAGAATAAAAGTGAGGAATATAATCACTCCATCTTCTTGGAGGGGCTCAGTGATTTGAATGTGCTCTGGACATTTAATTCAGTATTTGTTCAGGAAGTATATTAGATTTTATTTTATTTCAGTGTCTGTGGGTTTTGAATATGAGACTTGCCCCAGTCTCATTTTATGGGAGAAGAGGACCGCACTGCTGCAGGGATTTGAACTGGATCCTTCAAACTTAGGAGGATGGTCTCTGGATAAACATCATGTACTTAATGTCAAGAGTGGTGAGTTAGTTAATTCCATGTTTTTGTTGTCCTATATGGAGTTTTGTCTGTGAACACTTTTTATTTGCATTATACTTAGGCTTCCAAAAATTCAATTTCTCCACTCTTTTTGTTTCATCTTTAGCTCAGTAAGATGACATGTTTCAGTTGTCAGAAAATTTTTTTAGAATTTGAACACATTTTTTACTGTTCTGCACAGAATTTCTTAAAGTCCTAATCTTTATCCTCTATTCTGCTTTTTGTTTATTCTCCTGTAATATCTTTCTGTCTTCCCTGTTTTTCTCATGTTAACCACATCTGTTCCTGGTTCCTTTTGCTTGACCTCTTTTTCCCCCTAACCTGAGATGGAGTTTACAAGCAGTGTGAGTCTGTGACGAGATACTGAGTCTCCTTTGTCTTTCTCATTAGTCACCTGTTTGTATTTTCCTCACTTTTTTTGTCTTTCCCTATCCTAAGCTGAATCTTCGTGATCTTCGTATTTTACCAACAGCTCTTTGGGAGCCGAATGCTCAGCATGCATTTTATTTGTTCCCTGCAAAGTGTTGTTTGCAGCCTTCCTGCTGATCATTACCAAGTAACAAAGTGTATTTCTGCTTAATAAATCTAAAGTATTGCTCAGAATTGGCAAGATCAGGGTGTTTGAACTCACTTCCAGCACTGGGCAGTGGATCCACATTTGGGTAGTTCCTGCCAACAGTGAGTGTTGTCACGAGTGAGGAGCCAGTTGTGTTAGAGTCATACAGCTTCATTTCTACAAGAACACGAGGCTGAAAGTTTCCAGCCAGATTTCCACAGTTTTTGATGACAAAGAATATGGTCACACTGTCAGAAAATCTACTCCCTTCTTGTAGCAGGGGTCTGCTCTTTGAACAAATATTTTGAAAATAAATCCTATCTTGAAGGTATTTTCTTGAAGCCTAATAGAGATCTGTACCACCAGCTTCCTTCTTGCCTTTTATCATTGATCCTTAGCAGCCCTTCTGGGAGTTTCCTCTTTCTCCTATCTTTTCATTTTCTGTGCTATCATCTTCTCTGGTGCCTCTATTTCTCATTTTTCATTTTCCATTGAAAAAGTGTGAAAGACTGAGAGGTGGAGAGAACAGTAAGGTTGGCACAGAATTCCAAACAAAACATGATACAGGAAACTAGAATGAGACACAAATAAGGAACAGCTCTTCTCCACCCACTCAGAAACCATCTAAACCACAGTCCCAGGCCAGAGCTGTGTGGCAGGATTTTCTTTCATAATGAATACCAAAGGACTCTGGGCGTAGGTTTGGGTCTGTGGCTGTGTATGTGTGTGGGTTTTAACACCGAATCTTCATTACACCTTTATTTTTACTCCTGCAAAATCCTTTTGCTCTTTTTGCACCATTGAAAAACCAAATGGTGGAGTCGTTTCAGTACAACAGTCCTTAAAAGCAGCTGTTGAAAAGAAAACAGCCTGAAGTCGCCTGCAATGAATGGTGGTAATAAGCACTTCTTCTCCTCTCTGTCCTTAGGTATATTGCACAAAGGCAACGGAGAAAATCAGTTTCTCACGCAGCAGCCGGCTGTGATAACCAGCATTATGGGGAACGGGCGCCGCAGAAGCATATCCTGTCCGAGCTGCAATGGGCTGGCAGAAGGAAATAAGCTCTTGGCCCCTGTAGCACTGGCAGTGGGTATTGATGGAAGTCTCTTTGTTGGGGATTTTAACTATATCCGGCGTATCTTCCCCTCCAGGAATGTCACTAGCATACTGGAGCTGAGGTAAGGCTTCACCTCAGCGCTTCACTTCTGGAGCCTGTGCTCAAATCAGCCTTTACCATTACTTTTTATAATTTTGAAAAACATTGTCACTTTCAACCTATTTAAATTCCAGTGGAGAAATGGGGCACAGAAATGCATAGTTCAAAGTCTGTAACTTATCAGAGCAGTGACTAAAGTGAAGGACTTAAGAGTACAAATTAATTTGTACAGAAAGTACAAACTATCTGTTTCTGTCTCGTTAGTGATCACTGATTCAGTCCTCCCTCAGTGCATCTTTTAGTTTTGTTTGAAAACTGTGGAATTGACTGCCCTTAGGTACTGAGCCACGGTGACAGGCAGAGGTGTAACAGTCTCATGCGGTCAGAGGGAAGGTTCTTCTGCCAGTGGTTTTGAGATCCACTTTCACATTTCTATTCCATGCTTGTGAGTCTATTTCTGTAGGTTGACAAGTGCAGTTCAGGTTGACATACAGAGCCATTTTGCATCATCAGAATTCTTTTTAAGATTGTAACTCTTTCCCCCTGTCCCGTGCCCCCTTCCAGCCTTAAGATTTGATCACTTAATAGGGAAGGCATGAGTGTAGAGTGTACCACTTCACCCATTTCTGTTCCATCTCCTTTTTTCATTCTTCTAGGAGAGGCAAGAGCTATTGCTTCAAACCCTAGCTCATGTAAATGGACCTTATGCTTACAGCACTACTGAGTACTTGCAGAAAAATGAGGAATACAGCGTGCCCTGGCTGTCTTCTGACCCTCCTGGAGCCCACTCAGGAGCATCAGTGCTCCTGGAAATTGGATATAGCTGCAAAATACATTGAGTGAAATTAGGTCACGAGTCTTTTTTTTAATGATATGGCAAATAACCAATTCCTCTCCTTCCACTGTACGTTTAGTTTTTAATTAGTGGGAAAAAGTGCAAAATGATTGGACTGTTAAAGAATAGGAGGCCTAGCTCTATTTTACACCTCTCTTCCATTCATGTCATTCTGTTGATGTCACTATTGTGAATTCCGATTCTATGGAAAAGAAAAGAGATCTGATTCAGGCCAATTCAACTCTGGAATCACTCTCTGACACCTACCTCATACACCATCAGGCTGCCTCATTATATTTTTTTTTTTAAAAGTCATGGATCATCCAGTGCTTTCTCCTAGCAGCTCAGTTTAAACCACAGAAGGTAGCTGGCATGGAAGTGTGACCTGCTATAAATATTTATATCAATATGCACTCTAACTCTGCATTATATAGAATATGCTAATTTTTTTTTTCTAAGTTGTTCAGATCTTTTTAGCTTTCTAGTAAATAGGACTACAGCTTTATAGGTGAAAAGAAACATTTTCAGATTAGGATACTTCTTATAATGCATTTTTATGCACCTCACTTACCAATATCAGCCAGTGACAGTTTCCTAGCCCACCTGATGTTTGAAAGTGTTGCCTCGAAGTTTACAACAGTATTAGTGTGAGTACTTTGCTTTCTCTCTCTGAGAGAGAGATTGAGAGGGAACTTGGGTTTTCATCACGTGTGAGGTAAAATTGGAAAGGATGTCAGTAAAGAAATAGAAGATGGACTTTTATCTGCTGTTGTCCACTTTTTCCTTTATGAAAGTCTATTTTCCACAGCATAGTTTCTTTAGCTTCTGTTATAGCTAGAAGCAATTAACAGTGAAGCTAATGCATTGTGAGTGCTGTTGGACAGCTGCAAAGGACTTGACATACAGATTTTTAGGATTTACAGACTTTAGGATTACATTATGATGTGTTTTACCCCCCGTTCCTCTAAAGGGAATTAAGGTCCATTCCAGCAAACATAGTCTATAGCAGTAATTGTGATTCATTGCTCATCTTGAAATCTGCATGAGTTACACGGGTAAGAATTTGAAGATTTGAGCCATTTAAGTATGAATGAGAGCAGAGTCTTCAGCTCATATCAAGCAGTTTGGATTATGTTGCAACCAGTACATCCACAAGTATTACAAACCAAATACGTCACTTTGTTTAGATTTCACACCTGATGTAATTTTGGTTTCACATAAGCCCCTATAAACCTCGAGTGCCTTTATACGTCAGAATATCCCAGTGTGCATATTTCTTTTGCACTGTCCTTTGTGAAGGTGCCTGGTTGGAATAGCCAGTAGGAATTTGGACTCAAGAGTTGCGTGTTGGGCTTCACGCTGGGGCTGCAAGCTGGGGGCTGTGCCTGGAGTGCTGCAGCTCAGGAGTCACAAGCCTCTTTGCTCTGTTCAGTGCATATTCCTAAATGGAAATTACATCAACACAGTGAAATGCTGTGTGAGTGGAGAATGTGTTAATTTTCTTGTGGGAAGTAGAGAGCACTTTTCCTTTGGCTTTGTGTCTGGGCAGTAAGCTGTGGGTCAGTTAATGCTGTTTATCTCCCATTGTACAGTACCTTACTGCTCACTTAGAAGGGGCTTTTTTACCCTAACATTGGCTTTGATAGGTTTAAACAGATACCAAGGAGCATCCAAACTTGCTTTAAGCAATTATTTTAGAGACTGGGAGGAGAGAAAAACAAACTGCATAGTAAAAATTTGTCTAGAAATTGGAAGCCTATTGGAAAACTATTTTGATTAAAGAGGTTGCCTCCAACTGGCAGACAATATCCTAAGCCCAGTGCTTCCCCCTGCCCAGTCCCATATTCAGAGAACTGCCAGTTTCTCTCACTCCTAGCCCCCAAGCTACACGTATTTCCATGTGAAAATTCTTTCATTGGTTCAGAAAGTTTCCTAAATATGAGGGGAGGGAGGTGGGGGCAGGGGTATCCTATAGGGAATTAGCTTGCAGCTCTATCCCTCCCAGTCACTCTTCATCTGTAACTAAGCTAAGGCTAGTGCTGAAAAGAGATATCTTCTCCTGTGTCCTTTTGTAAAATAAAACAAATACTATGTTTGCTTTACCATCTATTCTTCAGCTAACTGTTTGTTCTTTTTTCTTCTGTTCCCTTTCTATAAAGAAATAAAGAGTTTAAACATAGGTAAGACATGAGCTCTTTCCCATATAATTTGATATGGTTTGTTTGCTTCATTGTGTTTGCTTTTTGTGTTGTGCTTCTTGTGTAATGTTATGTTCTTCATGTACCATATATAGAAACATTTTTATGTGCTAATTGTGTGTTATGAATATGATAAGCATTAGCAATTATGAAATGCAGTCAAAAAGCAGCCAATAAGTTCTGACAGTAATTAGAAATTTCTAGTAGAATGCAAGTATAATGAACCCCAAGCTAACTTCTAGGTAAACACCTCTCCCTACTGTCTATAATTGGTCTAAATGGTCAAGGTAAACTACAACAGCATTTTCACAAATGCCAGAAAGGTTCACAAAAGCACTAATGATTGCATATAGGTCAAAAACTCATTTTCTGGTCATTAATGATTTTCTGAACCTGCTGTCCTTTGCTATGATTTAGTTTATATTTCTTTTGTCAAACACGTTTAATAGCCAACCTGTGGGGCTGGCTGTGTGCAAGCACTAGATGCAGTCACCGTGAGATTCAGGAGGGAGTCATAACTTTCCTGGACATTAGGAGGAGAACACTAGGTCTTCTGGATGGCTGCAGCATAGGAAACACTTGTGCCTCCTTTCATGCCACACCTGGGACAGGGAGGATGTTCACCCTGGAGAAAATCAAGAGCAAGAACAGCTCTTGTAAACTATTTCATAATGTCCTGTGCATTACACTTTTAAAACCATACTTTCCATTTCTGTGATACAAGTTGATGCAATAGATGGTCTGGACTAAACAGGATCATTTCCCCTTAACAATATGTTTTGGCATAGTGAGTGTAACACCCCTAACTATTCTTATCTGGATGAATTAATTCACAATTTGCTAATGATTATTGGTGATCCTGGAGGCTGCTCATTTGCTTCAACTAAGCCTAGTTTGTTTTTCAGCTGCTTAGAGATTTGCTCTGGACAGCTTCTCTTTTTGGTTAAATTTAAAGAAAAGCTGATTTTGCTTTTCTGGTGTGAATTTGATGCACCTGTGAGAAGAACAGGGAGAATGAGCTGCACTTGCTGCCAGGCCCCAGGCTCCCTCAGAGAGCGAAGAGAGGCTGCAGGTGGGGGTGACCACACATTCACTCGGGGGGCTGCAGGCACAGACATTATTAGCAGAGGCCTCTGAGCAACACTGATTGCCATGGAAAATCTTTTAAAACAAGGTACAGTCCTTGGCCTCCTATAATTCCAGTGAAAGATTACAACAGTGAGGAGAAAGGAGAGGCAGAGGTCTTTAATTGCTCAGATGCCAATTTGAGAAATATTGTGTACTCATTTATAAAACAAATCCCTGTTTAAAGGTAGTAGTCTCATCGATTCTTTGGGAGCACAGTGACTGCATGTTACCTTCCAGCAGTCATTTTCCCTCAAAAATTTGCTCAGAGTCTTCCACTATCTGTTCCCTTACCTAGCTCAGGAAAGAGGGAAGGAGTATGGAACAGGTCTGCAGCTCCAGTGAGCTGCTCTCTGATCTGGAACCAAAGCTTGTGACTGACTCCCTGGCACAACTGCCCTGGGGGAGATTCCAGAGGAGAAAGGCAGGGTGAGCTCCATGGATGCACCATGACTGCAGGAGAGGAGAGGGAAATAAGCCCGTGTTCTGCCATTGCTCTTTACCCTGACTCATTTCTTATCCCATCCTGGTAGCAGCAGGGCACACCTAGGGCTGGCTCAGGGCACAGGGGAGACAGAAGTGGGCACAGGCTGGAAAAATCATGTGTGAAAACTAGAGAGATCCTTCCATTCCTGCAGAGTGGCTGCTGCTCCCCTGGGCACTGTGTGAGCAGCTCTCAGCACTGAGTCCAGCAGGGCACTCGCTTCCAGGTCCAAGCAGCAGTGTCTGTGCCCAGCTCCTGTCTGTGCCTGCCTCAGGTCCCCGTTTGGCCAAGGTGGGGGATGTGCCTTGTTTCAGAAGGGCCATGGAAAAGGCACCAGCTACAGAGCAGCCTTGAGCTAAGTTTGGGTGTATTTGTGAAGTACAGCACAACGCCAGTGCCACAGCAGAGTGTGGTCTTCAGTGTAAGGGGAAAGCGTGGTGGGAGAACAGAGCAGAATTTCAAAGCAATGACAAATGTGCAGGTGTTCGTATGGCTCAGATACCTGAGAGAGTGGAGGAATCTCTAAAGTGGAAAGAACTATTTTTCTATGTTGCAAAGAAGATTGAGCATTATTTTGGAGGGATGAGAAGGAATGTGATAAGGGCATAGTGAAGAGGTGCAGTCTGCTGCTGAAGATAAGGAGAGGAACTCAGGGAGTAATGAGATTGTGCTCTAATCTCAAGCATGTCACTAGCTTCCCTGCATAACTTTGTCTACACCACTTAACCTCTCTGTGCCTCAGTTTCCTCCTCTGTAAAATGGGTGCTACACCCATCTTTTTAAAGTACTTTGAGATCCATGCATGAAATAAACCTGCCAAGTATTTTTTGTTTATTGTATTTCTTCATCTCTAATTTCTACACTCCTAGACTTCAGCAGATGGTATTGCCTCTGCCTACTGAATTGTGATCAAACCAATCTCCTTCCTACTTTCTACAGTCTTAGAACAAACCATTATTGACCTAAACCCATGGCATGCCAAAGACTGCATAGAGGAAAATAACTGTAGAAAGTGATATTTTGGAGCCTCTTCATTCCTCCAAATCTGGTCATGACCCCATGACCACAGTTATCTTTGTGTGCCGATGGATCCATCTGCCGAAAGTGGCTTTATTATAGTTTCAGCGATTCTGGTCAAGAAATGGCTTATGTCCATCATAACTTACCTCTGTGTATCCTCACTCTTGGAGATGGGCACTTTTGCCACCTGAAACTAGGAGTGTGGATATTTGGAGGCAAATATCTCTGGTTACTGGTAAGTAACCTTCATTTTTTTTCTTCCTGTCTTCATTTGTCTTCTATGCTTTGAAACCACCATTGACCTTATTTACGCTCACCCATAGGCTCCAAAGGCTGGAAAATTCACATCATGCTTAAAATCCAAATAAACTGAGTAAAACTAGCCAGGCAAGATTTTGCAAATATTTCTGCACTGCAGTTCTGTGTGTGTGAATGTATATATTGTGAAGATTGACATTTCTCAATTTGCAGATGATTTGCTAAAGTAGTTCCAAAATGTGACAAGCTGTCAAAAAACATATATTTCTGAAGAGAAGTAGCTTTCCATATGAGCGCCCATTCCAATCACAAACTGAGGACCAGTTTTTCAATAACAGAAGGTTTGGAGTTAAAGTCAGACACTTGGGATCTCTGGTTTTAGTTATATAACCAACTTCATCTGCTGTAAATGAGATTCTTTATAAGAATGAATGAGAACAAATTTGCTTTAGAAATAAATTTGTTATGCTTCTGCCTCCTATTTATACAAGACCTCACAAATCTTGTGGCATAATCTAAGTAACTCAGAAGCTGATTCTTTGATCTTACTCCTATGACTTCTGCTTCCAAAGGAAGTTAAACAAGGTAGCGGGGAGGGGGGGAACAGATAAGCTGAAGAGAATTGACCTGGAGCAGATCTAAAGGGCTAAAGAGATCAAGAGGAAAGACTGCTGTGCAGCTCTGGCTTATTGGGCTCTGCTGTGCAAGGTTCAGTGTAGAAGGATGAGCGAGATTTAAAATTACAATTCCTCTGACCAGGCCCTAATCAAGTTAGGTCCTCAGGTGATGGTCCTTCAGACCTCACCTCTGTACGAAGGTGTCAGACTTTCTTTCCAGATCTTTCTGTGTCTGATGAGTATCCAAGCTCTGAAAGCCTGTGAAGTTTCTAGACTGCTCAGCTGTTTCTGTTTTATGCTTTCTTTTTCTCTAAAGCAACAATCCTGCTCATAAATACTATCTGGCCGTGGACCCTGTTTCAGGCTCACTGTACGTGTCGGACACCAATAGCCGACGGATATACAAAGTCAAGTCCCTCACAGGCACGAAGGACCTTGCTGGTAACTCTGAAGTGGTGGCAGGGACAGGAGAGCAGTGCCTGCCCTTTGACGAAGCCCGATGTGGGGATGGAGGGAAGGCAGTGGACGCAACCCTAATGAGCCCTCGAGGTAAAGGAGGAAAAGAAGCCGGAGAAAATGACTGCGTGCAGCTAGGCTGGATGTGGAAATAATTATCTGGCAATTAAATCACTCCTTGCTTGGTGATTTTTATTCTGGGCTTTAATTACAGTGGATTGGCAAGTGTTCGTGCTTTGTTTAGTTAAAGCAAACTTTATTACCCCGACACTGAGTGCTGCAAAAGGAGAACAGAACACAAATTAGCAGGGTACCGCTCACTCCAAGAAGCAAGCATGTAAACTGGGAAACTGATTACTGTTTGAGATGCAGTCTCTGGGGAGAGAAATTGCTTGCTGTGGCTTTTCTCTGAGTTTTTCCTCTCTGTATCTCCTTTTTCTCAAGAGTCAGAGAAAAAAATAAAAGGATTTTTGCCCTTTCCAGTTTGTAATTTTTGACAAGAAGTTTCCAAGATGATATAGAGATTTGGGGATGTGTTTCTTTTTAAGGCTTTTCTTTTCTCTGTTGGTTCATCTTAATTGTAAGGATGAATTGATCAGGTGTATTGCCAGGTGTTTCAAACATCTTTGGGGTTTTTTCAGTGGCTGAAAATAACTAGATGATCATAAAGGTACACAAAAATGGAAAGTCCAGTTTCTTTTTATAGGAAGTAGTTTCACTTAACACACAGAAATTTTTAAAAAATGAAGCTGTATCTTCTTTCACTGCCCAATAGGATGAGCACTGCAACCATTTGAAGACAGAATTTTTTTAGATCAATATTTTATTTTCAGCCTGAGAAATGGACAAGGCAGTGCACCAAATCAAAGCAGGAAAGGCAAGTGAGAAAAAGGCTGCCCTCCTTCCCAAACAGCAGCAGCATCCCTCTGTTCCTCCAAGGGAGCACCCTTTCATTCTGTGCCTTTCCTCTCCAAGGACTCGCAATGTGACAGGCATTGAACCTTCCCCTTTTTTTTAGGCTGGCAACCCCTGTGTCTTCATCTAGAAACACCAGATGTTCTTTCTGTATTTTTACTGCAACAGGTCAAAGAATTAAAAAACATCCAGAAATAATACATCCTCCTAGTTTTCAAAGAATTTTGAAGGTATTTTAAAAGATTTCTAAAAATTCTTCATCCTCATTAGATTCTTCAGATGAAGAAAGCAGTGCCTCAAATTTCTGAGTAAAATTACGAGACAATTTTTTATTTGAGTTCATGTAATATACAGAGTGTGAATCTAGAAATAAGCTGATGCGTTCTGCTGGGTCTTTGGCTTGTTTGGGGATTTCTGTGGTTTTCTTTAAAGCCCTGAAGGGTAAACCTGCTTGATGCCATTTCTTTGGCAGAACTGTGGATTGTTGGAAGGTTCCAGGACCTGTGCTCGGGTTGGGAGGGAGGAAAGAACAGCAGAAGTGAACAAATTTCACCATCCTGTAAACAAGACAAAGCCTTCCTTGAAGCCAGGAGCCTCACTGCTGCACTGATGCCTGGGTTTTATATTTGCAGGAATTGCAGTGGATAAGTATGGACTCATGTATTTTGTTGATGCCACTATGATTAGAAAGGTGGATCAGAATGGAATTATCTCAACCCTGCTGGGCTCCAATGACCTAACTGCTGTTCGACCTCTCAGCTGTGATTCCAGCATGGATGTCACCCAGGTAGATTCTTACTGCATTTATTTTCTTCTCTGCCTTAGAAGAGATGGGCATCTATTTTGGATGACTGCCTGGCCACTTAAGAAATACATTATGCAGCACAAGATGATAACACATTTGATTCGTTACTAAAATGAGTGAACCATCCTTTTTACTGTGGCTAACACAGTTTATATATGCAACTAGAGAGAAATAAGGTTGAGATAATGGGAGTTATTGTCTTAATTGCCTGTTTTTCTGTAATAATTGTAGAGCTTCCACAATGTAGCATTCATTCTTGCACAGAAACACAATTAGCCAAAGTTACAACTGCACGTAGCTTTAATATTGCCGAAAAACAAAATCTTTGTTTGAAATAGTTGCCGTTCATGACTTGGTTTCATGATTTACGCTGATAAACCCCTCACTAATTTGCTGTTGTTACACGTGGAATTTTAAGCACTAGGAGTGTACTTTTCAGTTTCGAGTTTTACAGTAATAATTTGTGCAACTCATAGGTACGGCTGGAGTGGCCTACTGATCTCGCTGTCAATCCCATGGACAACTCCCTTTATGTCCTAGAGAACAATGTTATTTTACGGATCACAGAAAACCATCAAGTTAGCATTATTGCTGGACGCCCCATGCACTGCCAGGTTCCTGGTATAGACTACTCTCTTAGCAAACTGGCTATTCATTCTGCACTTGAATCAGCCAGTGCCATTGCCATCTCACACACAGGAGTTCTTTACATCAGTGAGACAGATGAAAAAAAAATTAATCGGCTACGCCAGGTAACAACCAATGGAGAAATATGCCTTCTTGCAGGGGCAGCTTCAGACTGTGATTGCAAAAATGATGTCAACTGTAATTGCTATGCTGGGGATGATGGGTATGCCACTGATGCCATCTTAAATTCACCATCTTCCCTAGCTGTGGCCCCAGATGGTACCATCTACATAGCTGATCTTGGAAATATCCGCATTAGGGCTGTCAGTAAAAACAGGCCCATTCTTAATTCCTTTAACCAATATGAAGCTGCATCTCCAGGAGAACAGGAGCTGTATGTCTTCAATGCTGATGGGATTCACCAGTACACTCTCAGCCTCGTTACCGGGGAATACTTGTACAATTTCACCTATAGCAGCGATAACGATGTCACGGAGGTGATGGACAACAATGGCAACTCCTTGAAGGTGCGTCGGGATGCCAGCGGGATGCCCCGCCATTTACTGATGCCGGATAATCAGATTGTCACGCTGGCTGTTGGCACTAATGGTGGACTCAAGCTGGTCTCAACACAGACCCTGGAGCTCGGATTAATGACATATAATGGAAACAGTGGTCTCTTAGCAACGAAGAGTGATGAAACAGGATGGACAACATTTTATGAGTAAGAATGTTTTTGGATATATTAAGCATACATTTATTTTTCAAATGGTAGTGAGTAGGCCCCAGACTGACCCTGCTGCAATTTGTTGTAGGTTTTTCACTGATACTGAGTAAGGCCATTGCGCCTCAGTCCAGAGCGATGCAGGAAATGGTTAAGTGGCTTTGTGATGGCGTCAGTTGTGCTGGGTCCTTTGGGTGGGTGCTGACCCACCTAAATCCCTGCCGGGGTTTGAGTTCGGGGCAGTCCATCCCCATCCAGCACAAAGGACCGTGTGCCACGGCCAGAACCTCGGCCTAGTTAAGTTGCTCCTTGTGGTCAGCACGGCCGCCCGCAGCCCCCAGGCAGAGCAGCCCAGCACTCCCACTGCAGCCCCCACTGAGCTGCCTCTCTCTAGGAACCCTCATGCTGCAGCTTCTTTTGGAACTCAAATTATCTCTCTCTCTGTTCAGCCTCATATATTACTCATGGTTGTTAAAATGTTGATTAACTTCACTGATTGTTCATTCCTGAGACAAGTGAGGAAATTAGATCCCCAGCTATCTGTCAGACCCCTGGTGTAACTTCCATAATTTGTAGATAACCCAAAAGCGCACTGGTGTTCATGAGCATATAGATTAAACAGACAGAACTTCCTCTTAAAATGAAATTCATATGAAGAGATGAGGTTCAAAAGTATATTAAAAATCTAGAAAAACTAGTCAGATTCTTATTAATATTTATCCTATTCTTAGTAGTCTTACTACCATTTTTTGATCAAAACAATTTTAAAAAGAGAAGCTAAATGACATGTTGAAAAAATATATTTAAGTATGGCAAGTCTGATGCCATCTATTTTGTCTGAATTAGTTAATCATTAATAAATATCATTCCCCAAATCAGTGAGTAGAAAATAGGAATAGGGCTTCATATTTAATTTTAAATGGCAGGCTTATTTTCAAGGTTGCAGACTAGCAATGGTGCACACCTCTTAGTTTATTGATGCATCCAGCTTGGCCACCTGTTTTCTCTGTTTAGAGAAAACGTAAGAAAAGCAGGACTAGAAGGAGCGATGTTCGGTGTGCTCGGAGCGTGTGCCCTGCACAGCGGGGCTGCTGCAGTCGGTTCCCGTTCGAAGGAAAGCAGTGCCCTCTCGTGGGGCCCTGCACGCCCAACCACTGACTCCTCCAGCCTGGGGCTTCACGTGGGGAATGGCTTATTTCTCCTTAATATTTTGGAAAGATTACTGCTTTACCACTGATTCGTTACAAAAATAGTTCAGTTACATGACCGCGTGAAGGTATTACCTGCTGATTACAAGCTCAAGGAAAAGCTCACTGGACTAGACAGAATAAAATTTCATATTATTGCTGAGGAGATGTGGATGCCCTTGTAGGAAGGGTTTTTGTTGTTTTTTCCTCAATAGGTAGCCCAAGATTCAGTCATATAAATTAGTTATTTCTCAAAACACCAGTAATTAATTATAGAAAACTAAATAGCAAAGTAATTTACGTGAAAATTTAATGAAACATTAAAAAAGGTCACCAGAAAGTTACCAGTTACAAAACTGGTATAACTGGTGTCCGAGAGTCACACCAAGTGCTAAGTTAGCATGGTTTACTAGAAAAACTGTATTATGATTCCTAAGGAAATACAGAAGGTAGGAGCTTTGATGTCTTACTGAGATCAGCTGAAAGTATCATTTAATGTGTACATAATGCTGCAGATCAAATAAGATCTTTCAAATAAGATCTTTCAAATTGATCTTTCCAAGATCAAATAAGAAAAGATGCACAACCTTTGCCTCAGGTCAGTGGAAGTTAAATACCATATTTAGCTCTAAATATTACAGCCTGAGATACTGTCTTAGATAATTAGAAACTTTGATGAGGCAGCAGAAGTAACTTACTTTTTCTCAGATTTGTACCTACATTGTCATAAGCATAGAGCCCACAGATGAGAGAACCATAAAGATATTATTTAAACCAAATATACAAACTTAAACAATCACAGTCCACAGTCACAGTGCTGGTTTCTGGTTTCTGTTTGTTCTTTGAAACAGCTCCTAAGAGAAAATTCTGTATTCATCATTCTGCAGGTTTTTTTGGTAGCTATAAGTTAATATCAATTGAAGATGAAAGAAGTATTTAGCCAATGAGAGTTTATAAGGACAACAAAATAGTTTTCTGTGCAGTTACATTCATGCATTCATACAGACATAATCAGCACTCAAAATTGTTAATATGGCAGCAGAACTGGAAAAGAACAGAGGTCTTTAAGTGGTAAAATACGACATGAGCTAAAGTTCTTATGAAAAATTTATTTCGGTGCATTTATATTAACCAGATACTGAAGTGCCATGTTATCTTATTGGGTGTATTCCTTTCATTAATCTGAAACTTTACCCTAAAAATGCTCTCACAATTAAATTTGTGCAGTTAAACTAGGTGTGTGACTGCATATGCAGAGAGTTGCAGACACAAGCTGGTTTTGTGTGTGCACACTCCATACGTGAATTCTATAGATAGCATCTGTGCATGTGCATGCAGCTCATTTGCAGTAGGAGCAGCCAGGGCTCTTCAATAATAGAACAGCTACCAGCAGGCTCACATGGGGTAATTTAAGCTTGGCTTGGGCATGAAGCACAGATCTTTGAAGCAGTTCCCAGTGGTATTCCACTTGGTCTAGGGAGCATCCTGAGAGAATGCTGCAGTTTTCTTCTTGAATCAGTTTTAAAAGGGAGAGAAAATGGAGATGTATGTAAATGTATATGGATCTGTACCTTGCCCAGCTCTGTGTTAAGTCAGAAGCTGCTGTTCCTCCTTTCTGCAGTGCTGGATATGGCACTGTCCTTCCTGCTCCCACCCACAAGCTGTTGGGAGCACAACTCAAACCTGAGAGACCGGGATGCTGCTCATAACAATTGCCTAAGGAATAGAGGGGCCGCCATAGTGGATGAGGGAGAGCAGCCCTCAGGGCACTGTCACAAGCCCGCTGAAGGGATGCACAGATGCTTGCAGCTACCTGAGAAGGTGCCAAGTGCTCAGCTATGTCCCACGGTCGAGGTTGAGCTATAGGTGTGGCCGTGGGCTGGCCATGGCCAGCTCAGAGCCACCAGGCTGGCAGAGACAGCCACCAGCTTTGTGCCTGGTGTCACCTGCAGCTCTCCTCAGAAACCTTTGCCTGCTGGCAAGGGAGACTTGGTCACAGTTAGCAAAGTGTTGGTGGGGTAGCAGTGGGGAGATGCTGTTGTTTGTTGGTTTTGAAGATACTGGGATTAAGAAAGGTTGTCTGCCTTTGTAATTTTATTAGTAGAAAAACTTGGGATGAAGCCTTACTCTAACTGAAGTCAGTAGAAAAGCTCAGGAATTTCAGTGTACCCAGAGCCCACCTCAATTGAAAATGTAAAAGTTGTCATATCAGATCTGGTTCATCCAGGTTGATGCTGTGTCACTGACTGCAATAGGTAGAGACTGCTTCTGAAGAAGACACCAGGTCAATTAATATATTTTTCATTGTAAATTTTGTTTTTTACTCCATTAGACCCAGGTTCATGACATGAAGAAGAGAAGTATATAATCATTTAATTCATGTACAGTTTATTCTTATTATTCAGATAAATGTCTGGATGTTGTATTCTACGGAGCACTTGCTCTCACATCATACATTTTAAAAAACTCTCAGGAATATTTCACTTAGATTTTGTGGTACATGAAAGCTTTCTGTTATATTCATTTTAATTTTTTTACCTTTAAGGTATTTTTTAAATAAGATTTTATTTTGATACAATGGACAAAGTAGAAATGCCTTCTTTCTATATTGGTATCGCAGTGTGCATATATCACTTAAGTAGTGAATTTTTTATATATCTAACTCGTAAACTAAATGGTCTGCAGATCTTCAAGGAGAGTACTTTTGTATGTATTTTGTTAAGTGTATCCATCACTTGCTTATAAACCCTTTTAATCTCTACTGTTGCTGATTTCAAAGCTGTGACCAGCGCTGGGGAACACACCCCATGGCAGGGGTAAAACCGTGATTTCTTGAAATAGCACTGGAATATTTTCATTTTTCCGCTTCAATCTCTGTACATCCACATCCATTTTTACTTTTTAGACTGTCCTTACACTTTGAACGGAGATTTCCAGTGAGTAGCCCACAGCAATCCCCAGGAATTTTTCCTAGGTTAATTAAAAACCCAGCAATGTGAATGAAGAGTTTAAATTAATGTCTCATTTGCATTGCCTAAAATATATTTGCTGATGGGGAATTTCACCAGCCGTTGTTCTGGAAGTTCACCGAGTGCTGCAGAGTCACACTGGAGAGTCACACAGACTTTTCTAGTTTGTCCTAAATAACATTGTCTCTCCTGTAAGATTTGACATCTAAGTGTGCTCTTCATCACTCTGCTCATCCCAAAACATACCACACATAGACTCTTGAGGGTTATTATTAACCTTTAAGATTTTTGAAATTGTCCATTTTTTGTACTTTTTCTTTTCCCTTGCCAGACAGATGCTTGGCTGGATCAAGTTCTTCCTTTAGCTATTCTTTCTGAGTACTTTTCAGTATTTTTTTTGTGAAGACCTTTATAAAGACTTAACTAAGCGCACTTTCCTAGATTATCTCAACATATTATCTTTTATTCAGTATCTTGCTGATATGATATCTATATATAAATATAAATGTATCTGTGGAAAGAAACTTGTGATTATAGTGAGAAAAATCATGCTGCTTAATCTTTCTTTGATCCTGAACTACTTAAATGAACACAGTGTATTATTGGTCCTTTTTAGGTTGCATGATGCTTTGTTAAATGATTTCCTTCTTTCCCTAATACTTCCATTGGTTCTGGTAAGGCTCATTGCTCCACAGGTGATATTTTCCTTCCTCCTCAATATTCAGTTGAATGGGTGCAGCCATTTGCAATGCATTTGAGTCATGTATGTTGTTTGTTTTAACTGAGGAGCCAATCTGTGTGTTAATTTTTAGATATTTTTTACAGTTCAGGTGGCCTAGTCTGAGGTTTCTAGATGTTTTAATTGTAAAGCCATGTTGAAAGCCCTGATTTTTTTTTCGTCTTTACAGCTAACCACAGCCTACAATGAACTGAGCTAGCTCCATGATACTAAATGTGCTCCTCTTCTCTTCTGTTACTCTCAGGCAATGCAATGGATTTACCAGTTCTCTTCCAGGCTTCCTGCGCCCTGGATCTCTACATCCGAAGGATGACCAGTTGGTTTCAGTCTCTACCTAAACTTTTCCCTTTATCTACACAGGACATTTTTTCTTGCCTTTCTGCTCTCTAGAAGCACGTGCACTTTGGTAGCGGCTGGGTGAGAGACTCTTGCACGAGTAGAGAATTGCAGCAAGCAGAGTGTCAGACTGGAATGCTGATTTTATTTCAGGTCCCCATTTCTCACCCTTAAGATCCAAGGGATTGCTTCTTTAGCAAACGTATGCACACAGCTAGAGCATACTGAAGGACAGGGGGAAAGGGTATGATTTGATTTCCAGCAGCATTCCTTCTTTCCCCCCTCCTCAGCCTTTATACCTCTAAAGAAACTTAACTCAATAAAATCATGGAAAGCCCTTTTTTTTTCTCTTTTTTTTTTTTTTTTTTAATATTTATGCCTCTGGAGCATTTAACTCATCTTCTAAGGTCTATTCTGAGTGCTGACTGCTGCCCTTTGTGCAACTCCAACCTATCCTGTGCTTTTCATCTTTCATCTTTATGAGCCAAAATACTGACCCCAAAATGCAGTTCAATACCACAGATAAGATCTAAATGAAATTATTATGTTGTCAAGCTGATGTCTTTTTTAATCCTTTATGGCAAGTTTATTCCTTGATATGTCACTTAAGACCATACTTAGTTTCCACTAAATATTCAGAAGCAGATGTGCAGTTTATGCAATTGTTTATTGCAGTGTCCATCAGAAGTCCACTTCCTTAGAGTGAAATGCAACTATTAAAATGCAGACTAATTTACTAATTATAGTTATTTGAGCCAAATATCACTCCGTAGATTCATAGTAATTTAATTAATTTAATAATATAAAATATGCTAGCCTGGATTTGCACCCATGTAGTTGAGATCAGTATCTCTAAAAATTATTATTTCATCATTATAGACTCTTTCAAGAACAGAGATATAGATATGGCCAGGATGTTCTTGAAAATCTGTTTCAGTCTGGGTTTTTTGCACAAATGTGGTGCATTATTAATACATTGGGTATTGAAATGAACATATATCCTCATGCTCTTTTGCTCTCACTAACTTTTCTATTAGCTATGATCATGAAGGGCGTCTGACCAATGTAACACGTCCCACTGGAGTGGTAACTAGCCTTCATCGAGAAATGGAAAAGTCTATTACCATCGACATTGAGAATTCTAATCGGGATGACGATG
This sequence comes from Falcunculus frontatus, assembly GCA_013398115.1. NCBI lineage: Eukaryota > Metazoa > Chordata > Aves > Passeriformes > Falcunculus > Falcunculus frontatus. The sequence goes on from VZRV01007706.1 coordinate 1,285,885, forward strand.
TCACGGTCATCACAAATCTCTCCTCTGTGGAGGCTTCCTATACAGTTGTTCAAGGTACCAAAGCACACTTCTCAGCACACCTCCTAACCACACACACAGCCTGAGAAAGCAATTCACTAATGATTTGTGTCATTAGTACATTTATGAGCAGGGAGAAACCGTATAAGGTTTGCAAGAAAAACTCCCATAAAGCTTATTCCTAAAATGACAGGTCTTCAGGACAGGTAAGAGCCATTTCGCAGTCCTGCTTTGTGTCAAGTATGAATGGTCACTATCTGCTGGGGAAAGTTAGTCCTGCCACTGCCTCTTGGGTCAGGGTCACTTCACCCACTCACATATTTCTCTGTACTTCCCTGCAAAATTGGTCCTGACTTCAGTGCCACAGAGATGCAACCCGACTGCTGAAGATGGCTGCCTGGTGGGAGATCCTTCTGGAGAGGCTCAGGAAGCCTTCTAGTAGAAGAAATCTTCCAAATTTGTACACTGCCATTAATTACAGCGTAGAACAATCAGGGCAGTGGATGGTGTGGTGCCAGATACGGCCCTTCCAAGAGCAGTGTTACAGCCTGAACATGGCAGGAGGCAGCAGCAACACAGGTTCAGAGTTTGGGCAGGGCTTTCCAGCACCACCCAGGCATTGTATCTGATGGAGTGAAGTCAGCTAGCAAAGACAGACTGAAAGGGATTTGGTGAGTGATGGGGCTTTTTAATTAAGATATAATGTCACTGGAATGAGAATATCATCATCAAACAATAGTCTCCTCCTGACATAAATGTCAACATTTATAGACTATTATGCCATGACAGGTCTGGTTACAAAGACTTAGTTTCTCTTATACCAGATGATTAATTACGTAGATGCTGTCCTTCTGTCAGGCAAATATTGATGTGTTGCTGACAGCTGCACACTGTGGCACTCCATCCTGGCTGAGAGTGGACTTGGCTGTGTCAAACAGCTGGAGAACTGCACAGCCAGAGAAGCACGGGATTGTTTCTGTAACTCTTCTCCCACAGAGGCCGGATGTGCACATCAGGCCAGGGTGGTTCTGGTGGGGAGGCAGGGAGGCAGGAGAGGGAACCACCGTGGCTGCCAGCTTGCACTGCTGGAGCCTCACACCTTGAGGACTTAAAGCCACGCTGTAATTCTGTATAAAGCCTCTGCTTGGAGACAGTTTTTAAACCGAGGGAAACAAAAGAAGAGGCACTTACTTCTTCCTACTTATAAAGAGTCCAGCAATCTTCTTCTTTTTCTTTTTGTCCTGGAGTTTAATGCTTTGTTGTTTATCCAGCAGTTCAGTTTTCAGGAGTTTTTGTTCATATCAGAAATAAATTACCTGGTTCAACACATATCACTGTGCATTTTGATTCACAATTAAGACTGAAGGGAAAACATAATGAAATAAACACAGTATCTCTCTGCAGGCTCACTGTTACACTACCGTTCTTTACATGAATCAGTAACATCTGTAATTTCCACCATAGTACCACGTAAATGGTAATTGCAGGCTGACTTCATTTAACATCAACAGGAGTGCAATAAAAAAACCAATCAAATTAAGCTATATGTTTTCTTTATGACTGGAGTAGCTAAATTATTTTCTTTTCATTATTGCTGTAGATCAAGTGAGGAACAGCTACCAGCTCTGTAATAATGGTACTTTGAGAGTGATGTATGCCAATGGCATGAGCATTAGCTTTCACAGCGAACCTCATGTCCTGGCTGGGACTGTGACTCCCACCATAGGACGATGTAATATTTCTCTGCCCATGGAAAATGGTTTAAATTCAATTGAATGGCGTCTGAGGAAGGAGCAGATTAAAGGCAAAGTGACGGTGTTTGGAAGAAAGCTCAGGGTAAGTAGAACCTGTTGTTACAATAATCACCTTTTCCTTTTCGGGCAGAAAACTGATTTTTCATTTTGAAGGACATCACTTGTTAAAAATGTACAACTCTGGGATTGTCTTTGGTGTGACACTGTTTGAGAGCTCAGTTGGCTGCATGCGATCATCTGCTGCCATCAGCTATAGAGCTTCGTTACTAAAAGTATTCCAAAAGAGATTGGTCAATATACCTAGAGTATTACAGATTCACAGAATCATCAATGTCAGAAGAGACCTTCAAGATCATTTAGTCCAGCCGTTGACCCAGCCCCACCATAATTGCCCTAAACTGTATCCCCAAAGTCATATCCAGATGCTTCTTGAACACATCCAGAGACGGTGACTCCACAACCTCCCTGGGCAACTTATTCCAATGCCTGAACACTCTTCCAGTAAAAAAAGGTTTTCAGATGTCTAATCTGGACCTCCCCTGGTGCAACTTAAGGCCATTTCCTCTTGTCCTTTCATTTGAGATATGGCAGAAGAGATTGACCCCCAACTTGCTACTGCCTTTCAGGGACTTGCAGAGAGCTATTAGGTCCCCCCGAACCAACTTTTCTCCAGATTAAACACCCCCAGCTCCCTCAGCCACTCCTCAAAAGACGTATTCTAAAGCCTCCCCCAGCTTGATTGCCTTGTTCCTGTAAAACCCTCTGCCTCTCAAGGGGGTGGGAATCTGAGCACTCACCACTTGTAAAACTGCCAGGGCAGACTTATCCCAGCTGGTGCTGGGGAGCAAACACAACTACAGCTTGAGCTGCTGCTGTAAAATCCCCCTACAGACTCACTGAGACAGACGTGTTGTGTTTATTCCCTTTCCCAAATGGCACGATTGGAAAATAATTGCCATAATTACAAAATCGTAAGCACAGGATAAGGAAGACACTCAGGTCATGTAATCCATCCCCTGCCAAATTAAAGATCTGCTGCAGTTGGATTAATCCCATGCTCTGCTTTGCTGGCCTGATTTTCACTGATTTTTTTGACTGGGCTACTTCAGTATGCGCAGTTCTGGAAGGGCTTTGAGATACTGGGCAGAAGACAAGTGTAGTGCTGATCAAGTCCTCATTCTTTTAGCAATTCTTTCAACATCACTGAACATAAGACACAGTTCAGTGTGTTCAAGATCATATAGCAAATGCAATATATGTAAACAATTATGTAGTGATTTACAGAAAAAAACCATAATTACTTGGACATAAATTTTTATGTTTTCCTATTGCTTAACATCTAATTCCCAGGGTTGAGTTAACAAGTCTTTCTTTCTTCTCACAAATGCTCAGAATGTACTTATTGGGTAGAGGGGGAAGGTTAGACAAAAAAATTGAATGAGATTAGCAGCTAATCCTTAATGACTAAATTTCATGGCTGTGTAATTGATTTTTGATGTGTTGACCTGCAGTTGTTGATTAGAAGTGGAAAATAGATCAGCTCTGCATTTTGACTATGTGTTCAAAATAAAAATAAATAGGATGCTAAAATGAAATTTCAGTAATCCTAACTCTCAATACGAAAAATTTAATAGAGGTACTTGTGGTAATTAGCTGAAGTTAAACACATCTTAGTGCTGAAACCTTGCCTGAGATAGGTTTTCTTGCATCATGTTTATGCAAATCAAAACAATGCTTTATCTAGCAACACCTCAACATTTAATTGTCTGGTGTTAGTTCCTGGAACAATAATCACATACCCATTTAGCTCTTTTAAATGAAAATCACTATGAGATTATCACAGGTTGAGTGGACTGAAAATGAAATTTGAAAATGAGGGAGAAAGCATAGAATTTATTTGCATCTCATTTATTCTAATTCATCTTTATAAATTGTTCAGTGAATGAAGCAGAGCAAGTGTGTTGGAACATTGCGGGGAGCAGGTGGCAGGCAGGGGCAGCTGTGGCACTTAGTGACACAGAGCAGGGCACTGCTGCAGAACTGAGAGAGCCCAGGGCCATCTTCTGGAGCCCCAGTTCAGAATCAGTGTGACTGGAGGGCTGGGCATTCACCTCTTAGCTGAGTACTTCACCTCACAGTACTCCGAGGAGTATTTGCTGGAGCCCATGCCCCTGTGCTTCAGTAGCAAAAGGGGGCTTACAAAAAAGATGGGGGCAGATGTGTTTTTAGGGTCTGTTGTGATAGGACAAGGTGTGGCAGCTTTAAACTAAAGGAGGATAGATTTAAACTAGTTATACAGAAGAGATTTTTTATGGTGAGGGTGGTGAGGTGCTGGCACAGGTTGCCCAGAGCGGTGGTAGATGCCCCATTCCTGGAAGCATTGAAGGTCAGGTTGGCAGGGTTCTGCACAGCCTGTTCCAGTTGAAGATGTCCCTGCTCGGTGCAGAGGGGTTGTACTGGGTGATCTTTGAAGGTCCCTTCCAACCCAAAGTATTGGATGATTCTGTGAGTCCTCAGGCGGTGGTGCTGCCTGAGCCCAGGCTCTGCCCATCCGTGCTTTTGGCACATCCCACGGGATGTGTCAGTCTCTGCACACCTGCAGGGGCACATTTCATGAACATGAGAAAGGAACTGCACTTCACCTTTCTCTAATCCCACTCACTGTCTGCTGCTGTTTGATGCACCACACGTTCAGTGTCTTGCAGCAGTTTCAGATAAAGTCTTGATAAGATTCCTGTCTGAAGAGTTTTTATTATGGTGCAGCATCATGTAAGTGATTTCTGTGGCCAGACCTTTCCAAGGCACAAAGGGCTCATCCCTACGGCCACTTCAGCAGCAGCCGAGGGAAAACCAGATGTGCGCATGGGTAGTGAACAAAAGAGAAAGGGCTTGTCGGGTAATCTGCAGTCGTGATACTTGTGACTGCTATTAGTGTTCCCAGGAAGGGTGGGAATTAGTCAGCCTGTTTGGGTTTCTATATAATTAATATGATACTGCAATTACAGTCTCTGGTTTTACTCATTTTACAAATGCAAATGAAGGCACTGAATTATCCAAGCAGGTGATATTTGTGCGTGCATCTCCAAGTGATGTTTGCGCGTCTGCACTGCTCTTGTCTGTGTAATCATTTTTAAAACCCTATTTTTAAGACTAATTTTGTTTTCTATGGCAAAACCAAATAACTGTTATTATGTTTTTGAGAAAAGAGAGGATACCTGGAGTCAGACTTTCCTTCACACAAATTACTATTGCAGTTACTTTAATAGAGGGAATGAGCCCCAGAAATCCTGACTGATTTTTGAAGCTTCAGAAGTTACAAAAAAACAAAACAAACAAAGCCCCCAAAGCTAAAATTCAGTTCATAATCTTTCTGAAAGACACTTTTTTTTCTTTTTAGAAAATCTGCTTATCCTTAAGAAATTGGAGTATTTCAGTCATACACTAACCCTTTAATTCTATAGCTAAATGTTTTTGAGAAGTGAAAGCTCTCTTCTGCTGATGAAAAGGGGGTTTTTTATGTCTCTGCCATCAGGGTTGATCCTTCAAAACAAGAGTAACCAGTTGAGAAACTACTGATGTTGAGTTTGGCTTCCCTGGCCTTGTTTTCATTGCGATGGGAGAGCAGAATATGAATTGTTTTGCCCCAAGGTGTTTTAAGAAAAATGCTCTATCTTTTTTGTGAATCACAGGGCAAGTTGTTTCTGGGATAACCTTTGGGAAAACCTCCAGAAAAGAGCTTTTTTCCTAGTAATTGCCCACTGAGGAAATGCAAACTGTTAAAGAGATTAATTTCATTAATGGAAAAAATTAGGATAATGAGTGATAATTTGAAATAATTATTTCTTTACAAACACGAAATTGTATTAATTTTAAATGTGTCTGTATAACTGAATTTCTACTGAGTTGGTTGGGGTGGGAATTGGGTTTACCCCTGCCAGTGAATATATCTCAAAATACCTTTTATGTCCTCAAGAAAGGCTCAGGGTTAATTTACATATTGTTTGATGTACAGTTTAATTTTGGATAAGAGGAAACGTTGCTTAATCAAAGCCACTGTAAAATGTAAGCTAAAGAACAAATTCCCAGAAACTGATGAATACTTTTTAAGTAGTCACTGCACTGAAATTATATCTAATTTTAAAACTTCTACTTTATTAATGATGCATCTACAATTAAATTACTTAAGAAGCTTTATCAGATTACAGCATTAGCCTGAATTCTATGGCTTACCCCCCAGTGAATATATTTATGTATCTCTCATTATAGCACTCTCACTAGAAGCCTCCCCATTTGGCATTCTTATTCTCCTTTGCCTCTGTTTTGCTCTTTTATTAAAAAAAAAAAAAAAATCTAGCACTGAAGCAGTTCACGCTGTACTTTAGAATGAATATTGTAACAAGAAAAAGGGGAAAAAAAATATTTAACCTAATTATTTAGCACCTTTGCTTTCAACATTTGAAGTCCATCTTTCCCAGACTGTATGATCAGGATTTTTAAGCCCATCCAAAGAGAAGAATCTATTGAATATTTGGAAAGTAAATGAAGAAAACAGTAAATGAATGAATTCTAAGCAGGGTGTTGCAATTACAGAAGCCAAGTGGCTAAACCTCAATGAAGACACAAAAATTTCTTCTGTTGTTCTTAAAGTAGGGGAAAAGGCAAAGAAATTTGATGGCAGAATTACAAAAACGAAAGAAAAATAGTCGAAAAGTATAATAGAATAAGTAGAAAAATATTCCATGCAGGATAATTTGTTTCTCTGCACTTTAAGACCTAGGTGTGCAGAATGTCTGTTCTGACCATAAGAGGAGCCTTTTTCTGTAGGATATCATCTCCCACATTGCAGGGAGATAGGAAATATCCCGGTAAAAGACTCAAAAATATTCGAATACGCTACCAAGTAGAAAGCAAAAGCCAGTTAACGGGAATCCTACACCTTTCCCAAAGGATTTCCCTGTTGTGCATCCCATTTTCCAGCTGTAAATCCAGAGGGGTGGCGTGCCCACCACGCACTGAGTGCAGCCTCCTTCCCTCCCGCAGGTGCACGGCAGGAACTTGCTGTCCATCGACTACGACCGGAACATCCGCACGGAGAAGATCTACGACGACCACCGGAAATTCACGCTGCGCATCATTTATGACCAGCTGGGCCGGCCCTTCCTGTGGCTGCCCAGCAGTGGCCTGGCTGCTGTCAACGTGTCCTATTTCTTCAACGGGCGCCTGGCGGGGCTGCAGCGCGGGGCCATGAGCGAGAGGACAGATATCGATAAGCAGGGCAGGATCGTGTCGCGCATGTTCGCCGACGGCAAAGTGTGGAGCTACACCTACCTGGAAAACGTAGGTGGTGGTGTGTCACCTCCTGACATGAGCTACAAGGACACAAAGTTCTATCCGGCTTCATAACACATAACACACACACACACAAACTAGCTAAAATGTGATGTTATCCCAGCTCCTAACAATCCCGTTGTACCTGGTCTCAAAATACCTCATTTTTCAATTAGTCAACTGAATATGATGAATTTTTAATGGGAAATACTTTGTTCATGGTTTCCGTCTTTTGATACTTTCCTGCCATAGAATGGCATAAATTAACACAATAAATTGTGCTTAATTAAGCCCAAAAATGCGTGACTAAACCTGACAAAAGCTTCACGTAGAAACAGGTAATTCATCTCTAATTGTTACTTATTACATGAAAGTATGGTAGTGCATTTTTACTTAGCCTAATTAGCACACTTCAGTCATAAAAGTGTCTTAAATACTGCAAAACTGCATATTGTTTTCCCTTTCCCTTCTTGTTGTTCTAAGTAAACCAGAGCTGATGTTCTCTGCTTAGTTTCTCACGTATTTCACAGTAACAGTTGTGAATTACAACTGCTGGCAGAAAGATAAATCAAGTCATTTATCTAACTCCTTTGCATCCCCCAGGAAAAAAAAATAAAAAAACGTCTTCCTACAGGGGGGACAGCTCACAGGCTGCTAACCTACACTTTCTCTGGAGCGTCAGCATATTGATTTCCAAGAAGCAGATCATCTCATCTGGCGATCTGACAATATTCCTGAGCAGCTCTGTGCCCCTGACTAATGTATCTGATTCTCTTTGCACTCATTTAACATTAGTGCCTCTCCAGTAAACTTTGCTTCAGTTCCCTCTCTCAGGCCGCATGCTGATAGCTGGTATCTGTTTGTTGTTGTTTTCCCTGCAGTCGATGGTGCTGCTGCTGCAGAGTCAGCGGCAGTACATCTTCGAGTACGACTCCTCGGACCGCCTGCACGCCGTCACCATGCCCAGCGTGGCTCGGCACAGCATGTCCACTCACACCTCCATCGGCTACATCAGGAATATCTACAACCCCCCCGAAAGCAACGCCTCCGTCATTTTTGATTACAGCGATGACGGGAGGATTCTGAAAACATCATTTTTAGGTACTGGCCGACAAGTCTTCTACAAGTATGGAAAGCTATCCAAGCTGTCTGAAATTGTTTATGACAGCACGGCAGTTACTTTTGGATATGATGAGACTACAGGTGTCCTAAAAATGGTGAATTTGCAAAGTGGAGGATTTTCTTGTACGATTCGCTATCGGAAAATTGGTCCTCTTGTTGACAAACAAATCTACAGGTTCTCTGAAGAAGGAATGGTCAATGCAAGGTTCGATTACACATATCATGACAACAGCTTCCGAATCGCAAGCATCAAACCCATCATAAGTGAGACGCCTCTTCCAGTTGACCTTTACCGTTACGATGAGATTTCTGGCAAAGTAGAACATTTTGGCAAATTTGGAGTTATTTATTATGATATAAACCAAATTATCACTACAGCAGTTATGACGCTGAGCAAGCACTTTGATACCCACGGGCGCATTAAAGAAGTGCAGTACGAAATGTTCCGGTCCCTGATGTACTGGATGACTGTGCAATATGACAGCATGGGAAGGGTGACCAAAAGGGAGCTCAAACTCGGCCCCTACGCCAACACGACCAAGTACACCTATGACTACGATGGAGACGGGCAACTGCAGAGCGTGGCAGTCAATGACAGGCCCACCTGGCGCTACAGCTATGACCTGAATGGGAACCTCCACCTCCTGAATCCTGGAAACAGCGTCCGACTGATGCCGCTGCGCTACGACCTCAGGGACAGGATCACGCGCCTGGGTGACATCCCGTACAAGATCGATGACGACGGGTTTCTGTGGCAGCGAGGCGCGGATGTGTTTGAGTACAACTCCAAAGGGCTCCTGACAAGAGCTTACAACAAAGCAAATGGGTGGAGTGTTCAGTACCGCTATGATGGACTGGGCCGAAGGGCTTCCTGCAAGACCAACCTGGGGCATCATCTACAGTACTTTTATGCTGATCTTCACAATCCAACCAGGGTAACTCATGTCTACAATCATTCCAACTCCGAAATTACCTCTTTGTACTACGACCTGCAAGGCCACCTCTTTGCAATGGAGAGCAGCAGTGGGGAAGAGTATTACGTGGCCTCTGATAACACAGGCACTCCATTAGCCGTGTTCAGCATCAATGGCCTCATGATCAAGCAGCTCCAGTACACGGCCTATGGGGAGATCTACTACGACTCTAACCCAGATTTCCAGCTGGTCATTGGGTTCCATGGAGGGCTGTATGATCCTTTAACCAAACTTGTGCACTTTACCCAAAGGGACTATGATGTCCTGGCTGGGCGCTGGACATCTCCTGATTATACCACGTGGAAAAATATTGGCAAAGAACCAGCTCCTTTCAATCTGTACATGTTCAAGAGTAACAACCCTCTCAGCAATGAGCTGGATCTAAAGAATTACGTAACAGGTGAGACTTCTTCACATTTATAATACATAACATTACAGCTTGGAAGATGATTTGGAAAAGAAATACAGCTTCTCCTTACTAGCCCTTTGCTCAATCCTCCCATCATGTTTGGGCCATTTTCCTTTTTTGTGCTATGAAAAGGACTGGATATTTCTGATTCCTTGATACTGCTCTTCCCTGAATGAAGAGCTCTAAGTGAGAAGCTATGATGAATTATGGAGGGAAAAAAATAAAAATAAGTTTGCCTGTATATAAAATTTCAGCACAGCCATAGTGCTCTTCGTATTGAACTAGTACTGTATAAAAATGTGTTCATTTTAATTCTGTTTGAAGAAAAGTGAAGTCATGTATAGAAATCACTGGCAGGTTGGTTCAGAATTACAAACCAGAACTGCTCATATCTCCTTCTTTCAGGGCTGCTTTCAAAATTAACTACTGACTGAGGCTATGGGCACATTATGAATTAGCATCAAGAATGGGTTTAATTAAACCTCTTTTTACCATTTAACTTTTAATATGCAAACAGTCTTCAGTCTTTAAAATGAAATCCTTGATGTTTTTTAAGATTATTTCATCCTGAAAGACTAATAAACATTATGGATTGTGTAGAGCCAAGAAACAAAAGTAGTTTTGATCACATATGTTAGAATTGGGTAAAACTTGTAACCCTTTCTTAATTAGGAATAATTTTTCACTTAGTAACATCACACAGTACTTGAACTAGGTGCTGGCAGTTTCTAAAAGGAAAGGTAATTAATATGTCTTCAGGAAAAGCTGTTTTTCAGAATCAAATATGCAGTATACAATAATTAGAGTAGTGATACCATTTTTAAAAAGGAACGATCTTAATTTTAGCAGTAATTTGAATTTCAAGAAAAGTGTGTGTTTCCTTGAAAGAAAATCATAACAAGTTTCATTAATATATGGCAAAGTAATAGTAGGTGTAACACACCACAGGTTCTAGTGGAGCTACTTTGCAATTAAGAGATAATGCGATTTGTATCTGATAGTGTGAAAATACTGGTGACTAAAATTACCTTGGGATCAAATTCTGTTGTCCTAAATTCAACAAAAGTCCTATTTACATCCCCCACTTTTCGATTTATATTTTCAATATCATCTTACTGTATTTTGCTACATTCTGAAATTGTATTTATTTAATTTGACCATCCACTGGATGAAATCTAATAAGATAAATTGCATTTAGGAACAACACACACCTTGTAGTCTGTAAAAATACTTCATCAGTGATGCAAATATTTTTTGTTGTAGAGCTAAACAGATTATCTTCGACAAGAAGTGATTATGGTGGCACCTTTGTTTTCATAGTTAAAAAAAAAAACAGAGAACAAAAAAACCCCACCAAAAACCCTCTCCCCCCATCCATTCTTACTGTTAACCCCTGACACTGCTTTATTCACAGGTTTTGCTGAAAACAGATTTCTGTAGCAAGTGCAGTACTGCAAAGCACATTAGCTCAGCAAAATAGTAACTGTTTTGTAAATAGGTCCTCCTCTGGTTTCTGTGGAATTAGAGCAGCTAAGTGAATTGTTCAGGAGATATCATTCTACCATAAAATAAATTGAAGCCTTATAAGGAGTAGTAACCCTGTGCTGTCCAAAGGTTCAGGAAGAATACAGTCAGCACCGTGTGATGGGAGATGGATATAGATACCTTTGTAGAGGCAGAGTATTTTACTACTTATTTTAGAGTCAGAATGGCTAAGAAAAAAAAGGACTTTTGAGGAAAACAGGCTTTGCAACAGCTCAGAAGTTCTTTGCCACAGAAGTGGCAATAGCAGCATCAGGAGCCAGTGTAGGCCAGAGAGAAGAGATGGCCACTGGGAAAGACAGGAGAGATTTTTAAGCAAAATGATCTTGAATTCAGGAAACAGGAATGTAAAATGGGGTCATGGACTCTCTTCTTTTTTGTTAAAAGCATCATTTGGATAACTAAAATACCTCATTAGTTCTTAATACCTGCTGAGTGAGAATTACTGTTAGTTACTTAGCTTTTTCAGCTAGATCTGAGGGCACAGTACTCCTGGTTGAACCCACATCTGGAATTTGCCGAGGCTCACCTCCGAGCTGAGCTGTAACCCTCCCACACAGATCCTACTTTCCCTGGAGGGATGGGGAGGATATTCTTGGTGCCTAAATTTAGATATCTGATTTACAACTCTGGCTTCTCACTGCTGTTAATGGAGCCTCCTGAGACCCGATGACAGCGGATAGAAGTAGGACATAGAGGAGAAGCCATGTCTTTCCCCAAAGGACTTTGCAGATGTTTTTAGAGTGTTAACCTAATAAAATATCATTATACAATACAGTTTATAGGTTACATATAGTAGCCACATCAGAAGGCGTCAGAGATGGAACAAGTACTGCATACTGTAAAATGTTTGGATAATTCATGTGCTCTAATGGAAAAGAATGAAAGAGCTGGTATATCCCTGATGAATTATTTAGGGTAAATTTAATGCAGTATTTCCTGTGCCTGTTCATGATGGGCTGCCACAGTTCTGTAAAGTTCCACACTATAATATTAATTGTGACTTCAGTTGCTACTTGAAATTAAGGATGTCAAAGATGGATTTCCTAATTTTTTTTTATTTCCTCTATTTGTTACACACATGTGTTTCTCACTTGGCTGCTTTCTTTTGATTTTTAGATGTCAAGAGCTGGTTGGTGATGTTTGGATTTCAGCTTAGCAACATCATTCCTGGTTTCCCTAGAGCAAAAATGTACTTTGTGTCACCACCATACGAGCTGTCTGAGAGTCAAGCGTGTGAAAATGGACAGGTAGGCAGAAATATTAAGTTACTTTTTTGGATAAATTTTCCTCACTCTATGGATAGACTTGCTGGCTCTTCTGTAGTTACAGGAGAAGGCCAAGCATTTAATTCAGTGTAAAGTGAAGTGGGTATAGCTAGATTTTATACTAATGAACATATGCCTTTCTTGCCAGCCTTCGTTGTTATCATAATTACAGTGTCATTAGTTTGTCTTTTATTGAGTTGTTCCTTGATTAACAAGTTGTAACTCGATTAACTTGATTAGCAGTGACAAAGGGAGACTTTGTCAGGGTGATTTATCATCTCTTGTACCTTTGGTAAAACCATCCTAATAATGTGTTGCAATAAACTTAGGTTGGTACTTGTTTTACTGGTAAAAAAGGGTTCTACTTCTCACCCTGTAAGAGGTTTTCTGACCATTTTTTGTCATTTTTCTAGTTAGAGGTTTTGATTTGCTACTCCATTTAACTTCAGTTACAGCTTTCATACTTACTTGTCAGGTTAAGGGTGCACAATAGTTTATGGGTTTAACTTTTATAATCAATTACAACCCACTTAATAAACTTCAGAAGAGTACTAGGCCAATTCCAAACCTACTCTTTGCTATGCTTACTTCATCTTTGTGGTAATACAATAGAAGTGATCATATAAACCTAGGCATATCACCTTCTCAGGCTTCTAAGTCATTTGAGAGTCTAAACCTCCTCTTCAGGAATTGCTTTGGTGCTTTTGGGCCCAAATTTCATCTAGTTTCAAAAAAGCTTACATTCATAAGCATTTTGGTTATATATAGTGGTTGAAATCTCTGGGGAGAAGTGTCCACAAGTTAAATGCCACCTTTTAATACATTAATTCTGTTTGCTTTCAGCTCTGATTAAAATTGTGCTACACTTGGGTCTTTCCTATTCTTGTACTGGGCATTATATGATTGGCCAAAATTGCAATGTGTGGTGCATATGCGCTACAGAGGGTGACGAGAAGTATTTTATTTGGTCTTACAGATGACAGAATAATTTGCTGAATGAGTATTTACCTGATTCTGAACAAGATATGGATGGATGGGTAACTGAGGGTGGTATTTTGAAGTGTAGAATTTTTCTCTGCATGTCTTTCCTTTAAAAAAGCAAAGCAAAGATCATTATTTGTCTCTGAAATGAGTATTGTTCAGATCTGCATCTTCTTTGGTGTTTTTTTGTTTTGTTTTGCTTTCCCCAGCTAATTACAGGAGTGCAGCAGACAACAGAACGACACAACCAGGCTTTCATGGCTCTGGAGGGACAGGTCATATCTAAAAGATTACATGCCAAAATTAGAGAGAAAGCAGGTCACTGGTTCGCCACAAGCACTCCCATCGTGGGGAAGGGAATCATGTTTGCCGTGAAGGAAGGCCGCGTAACCACCGGCGTTTCCAGCATAGCCACAGACGACAGCAGGAAAATCGCCTCTGTCCTGAACGGCGCTCACTACCTGGAGAAAATGCACTACAGCATCGAGGGCAAGGACACCCACTACTTCGTGAAGGTCGGCTCGGCCGACAGCGACCTCGTCACCCTGGCCATGACCAGCGGGAGGAAGGTCCTGGACAGCGGCATCAACGTCACCGTCTCCCAGCCCACGCTCCTCGTCAACGGGAGGACTCGAAGGTTTACGAATGTTGAGTTTCAGTATTCCACCCTGCTGATCAACATCCGCTACGGACTGACCGCCGACACGCTGGACGAGGAGAAGGCCAGAGTGTTAGACCAGGCTCGGCAGCGAGCCCTGGCCTCGGCCTGGGCCAAGGAGCAGCAGAAGGCGCGGGATGGACGAGAGGGCAGCCGCGTATGGACAGACGGAGAGAGGCAGCAGCTCCTGAACACGGGAAGGGTTCAAGGTTACGAGGGATATTATGTCCTGCCCGTGGAGCAGTACCCAGAGCTAGCAGACAGTAGCAGCAACATCCAGTTTTTAAGACAGAATGAAATGGGAAAGAGGTAACAAATTAACCTGCTGTCATCCTTTGCTGGATGAATCAGTAGTCATAACTGTTATCTCCTCTCCTAAGGAGATGAAGACCTAAATGGGGGCACTAGGCTGAGCTACTCTGGGATAGTAAGTGGCAAAAAAGCTCATATTTTTTGAGTTAAATGCTACTGTTCAAGTGATTAAAACCCACATCCTGAAGTGGACTAAAGCCAGACTGAAAACTCTAACCGTACAAATTAAAAAGTACCCCTGAAATATTACCCACTTGTTCTGGGTCTAAAGAAAAACAAAAAGAAGGCCTCGTATTGTATTACCTCACTCCATTCACACGTGAGCAAACTAAGAAATCCAAGTGGGCCACTTTCACTAACCAGCTGATGAAACGCAGATGATTCAGACTGCTTGTTTGATAAATATCCAAGAGGTTTTCATTTAAAGCAAAATACAGGTGCATTTAAAACATGACTTTGGGGTGATTTGTGTGTAGCAACTGGAGGACAAATGAAATGCAAGTGAGAGCGCACTGGAAATAGGAAAGGAAAATATATTTAAAAGTAACAAAACCACACTTGCACTCTGACCCTCCACTTGTCTGGCCTGAAGCTTAACTTATTCAAAGAGGGCAGAGTGTAAAGTTACATTCAAAATGGTGGCTATAAATCACTACAGATAAATTTCATACTCTGTTTGTCTTTGAAGATTTCCATTGTGGACAGTATAACACAGTTACAGGGTGTAGTCTGTTTAGATTCAGTAGTTTGTTGGTATCAGTTCCAGTAGAGCTGTGGGCATTGTGTTACACTATTGCAAATGGGCACCACGTCAGATCACCCTGTACATACATCAGCCAGAAGGCACAATCACTGTTTCAGATTTAAAAATTATTAGTGTGTTTGTTTGGTCGAGAAACTGAGACAATCACATTACGGTCACCACAAAAAAAAAAAAAAAAAAAAAAAAAAANAAAAAAAAGAAAAAAAAAAGTCTAATAAGAACTTTGGTACAAGAACTTTTTTGTAATATACATGTATGAATTGTTCATTGAGTTTTTATATTAATTTTAATTTGCTGCTAAGCAAAGACTAGAGACAGGCAAAGATAATTTATGGCAAAGTGTTTAAATTGTTTATACATAAATAAAGTCTCTAAAACTCCTGTGAATTAGTTGTCTTCCATTGCAAAATCTTGTAAAAGTGATTCATGTCTGGCTGTCGTCTCGCGTACACAGCATTTTATATGTGGAAATTACTTCTTGTGGTTCCATGGGTCCTGCAGGGGGCTGGTTCTTTGATCTCTGGGCAAGCAAAGTCCTTCACACACGTCACCCAAAAATTTGCTTAGGACACAGGAGAAAATTGGTAAATGCTTTAGAAACTCTCTCTCTGCACCTCATGACTAGCAAACCTCAAACTGCTGTGTTTCAATTCTGGAATTAGTTTAACTGCACTGAAGTAACCTCTAAACAGTTTGAAAATCTAGTAACATAATATTAAATGGAACATGCAAGGCTGTGCTGTGAGCCAGGAAGTCTCCATGAAATCTGTCTTCCTTGGGAGATTGCTTATTTCTTCCACATTTAGAAACAGGAGGTAACATCAAAGACCCTCTCCTAAGCAAACAGTTACTCCTGGTGATGATAAAAGGGAGCCATCCATCACCCAGAGCCCTGCCGCTTTTATCTCATTTAAGTATGTAGCTGGGGAGCTCTACTTAATTTTGAGAACAGTTTTGCTTTTGGGGTTGCAAATGAGGTTTTTAATGATTCATGATACCAACAGAGATGCTCAAGTTGATTATGGGCATAAATTCACTCCAGGGCATTTTTAAAGCTGAACAGTTCAGTGCCTGTGTGGTGCAACACCTGGAGCACTCAGAAAGCACATCCAATTTTTCTGTGCAAACAAGAGCCACCCTGCTCTGACCAAGGGTTACACCTACGTGTTCACTCCATGGGCACCCCCAGCCCTGTTACTCATCCTCTGGAGAGGAAGTCTGGCTGCATTTTCAGATGAAGTCCTGATTGTCCATCAGGGAAGGTGTTTTTCTTTGCTGAAGGACTTGGAGTGCTGTTACATTATTAGGCTGTTCTTTACAAGTGAAATCTCTTAAGGAAGTGTTATTTTAATGGAGGCATAAAACATGAAATCACAAGGTGGAGACACTTTACATTACTGCAGTTTGTCTGGATTACCTGGTAAGCTGCTTAACTCATTTTTTGGGATAGAATTTTTCTTGCAGTTTGAGAGGGTTGAAATGAGAACCTGTTGCACAGTCCCCAGTGTCCTTCATTCTGTTGCCATTCTCCTAAAGCTGAAACTCTTCAGAACTGGAGGTTCTGCTACTTCAAAAGGGAGCTCAGTTAAGCTAAAAGGGAAGCATCTTTTGAATATTAATGACTATTGGAGGAGATGTAACAAATTTCAGGGGATGCAGTCCCTACTCATCTCATTTGCAACTAACACACACCATCAGGATGTTCTTAAACACCATTTTGGGAGGTGCTGCTAAATTCTCACCAGAGATCATTGATCCAGGGCTAGCTGTAGTTTCCAAAGCCAGCGTGCAGCTTAGGACAGGTCCTGTGGAAAGCCCCGGCAAGAAACTTGAGCCCTTAGGCTCAGCTTCCCATCATGCTGGAGCTGACCGAGGTCATTCCCAGCTCTGCCCCTCGGCTCTGCCATTCCACTTGCCTTGTGTCCCACACAGACCCCCAGCCTCACTCCCATCTATGTGGACTACCCAGACTGTCCTTTTGGCAAGTAAACTGCACTGTGTCCGGTGACTTAGAGAACCTTGTGTGGTGCATCAAAGAGATTGGGAAAATTGCTGTATTTTTTGTAATTATGACAAAAGAGCTAAATTCTCTCGTGTCTGGAAAAAACAGCTGACTGGTAGACACCATCCTGAAGAGTTTTCACTTAACAAATGAGGGAGATAACTGGACTGGTGTGGCCATGGCCAGCTCTCTTGTGGTCCCCTCTGGGTTTCCCATTTCTTGAGACATTTGTTTCTCCCTTTTTCTTTCCACAACCTTCCCTTTCCTCACCTCCCTCAAACTGGTATCTCTCGTTCCTCTCAAAGCTCTTGCTTTTCCTTTCTCTTCCTTGCTACACTTTTCCATATGGAATAGATGCTTAACCTAAAGCACTGCCAAGGAGACATGAACTGGATTCTTCTTTTGAGGGAGTAGTTAAGTGGTGGCTTTAACAGTGACATTGTGTCTGTGTCCCCAGAAGCACCGTGACCAGGACAGAGCAAGGGCACCCATCAAAGGACCTGGCCTAGGAAGCACTCCTGGCAGTGGGAAGGCACAGAGCATGAGTTCAGGCCAGCCTAAGTACCATGAACATGGATTTGCCCTCCCAAGTCACTCTAGTGCAAGCTGAGTTGTTTGCAGAGAGAGCAGGAATCCAAGAACAGGCTTCTGTTTGACGCTAAACCAGATGAAGAATCAGCATTAAGAGTACATTTTCTTTTTTCCTATTGGATTGCTGTAACTGCAGGACTTTAGTATTTATAACTTTGCATTTCAGCTTGGAAAAAAACCCTTGTTTTGTTTCCTGACGTAGCCCAAAGAGTGGACTAGCTGTGAGTGTATGCACGTGTCTCAGCACACCCTGCTCCTCACCACCACGGGTGTTTTGCCTCTCGAGGTGGCACCTGTGGCACTTTGGCCACATGATGGCAGTTCTGCCCACGCGACACCCAGAGGAACCAGCCTTTGCCTCCCGGCACTGCCTTGCCCACACCAGTCCCCAGCAGTGCCCTGTCAGCCTTCCTTAGGGGGTTGGTGCCTCCCAAATTAAGGCACACGCAGACGTTCTTCCTAAAGCTGGGCCAGACCAGTGGATCCACAGTATTCTTTTGGAAATAAATAAAGGGAAGGAAGCATTTAGGCCTCTTTTTTCTGTTACCTGTAGTGCAGTGGCTGACACAAGAGCACACACTGGGCTCTCAGAGTGCACAGAGCCTGACTGAAACCAGCATGGGAGCCTGGCTCTGGTACTTCCAATTTTCACCTCCCATCCCTTGGGAAATGCAGCCTCTCAGAAGTTTCCTGATAGAAATGACTGTGCCAACACCATTCTGCCTCTGTAAGCCAAGCCTCTGATCTTCATGTAGTCCAGGCTCATCACTGCTGTAAGAACAGGAGAGCCAGATATCCCTCATCTGCTCTGAGCATGACCATAACACTGCCTTCCAATTCTCTTCATGTTTGTCAGTCACTTCCTGTTTAAGAATCCAAGAAAACCACATCAGGATAGAATGCCATTGAATGATTTGCATTAACTGCTTTGTGCTGTAGTTTCTGTAAGGTTGACCCCTTTGACAAGAGTCTCACAACAGTTCTCAAATAAGCACTTAATAATGATCAAACGTGGGAATATGTTCAACACACAGCCTTGAGGGTACAGCCCCAGGAACCTCCAAAGGTAAAGTTTCAGTCACTGAATTGTACTGTCCTATGTTCATCCAGTGATCTTGCATGAAAACCCCACGTGAAGGTCAGTCGTACACTCAGGGGACTTCTTCTTGAGCTGTGACTCTGTTCAAAGTGGAGATTTTACCTTACAAACTAAGGCAGGTGTGATGAAGAGGTACCAGGACCTCTCTGCCTCTGAGCTGCCTCCAAGCTTCTCTGCCAACAATAAAAGTTCCCTCCCAGCCTCTTCAAGTACAGCCTGCAGCATAAAAGTTCCTTATTTACAAGGATTGTTTAGTTTAAACATTACTCACTGCATTTGAAACCTGTCACTCCTCTGGAACCAAACTCACTTCACCTCTGTGGCACCAAGTGCTGAGGGCTGTGCTACAGAAGAGGGTCAGCATCCATCACAGTACAGATGCTGACACAGCTGCAGAAGATGTTTTACTCTGCACATCTCTGAATTAGCAGCAAGACCTCAGAGCCTTACAGCTGCTTTCAGCCCACAGAAAACAGGGAAGGAGCATGGGCAGGTGGCTCCACTGGGCAGGGTCTGTCTCTGAAGGCTCTGCTGCTGGTTGTACCAAGATACAGACATATATTGTATGCTGTAACTGCTTGTTTAGGTCAATAATAGCAGAACAATTCTCTCCCTCCCCTGTATGTCTGTCATCTCCCTAATGAGCATAGGTATGTGCAACGTTTGAGCATGACTGAGAGCTCTAGGAAGGCAAATACCATTGCCAGTGTCAAAGCACCAACTTCCGTGTGTTGATAAAGCCTTTCCTGCTTCTGCCTAACCCAGCACAGCAGTGCTGGGCACAGCTGGAGTTGTAGTCATGAGCTCTGTGTGTTTACAGCAACACCTGGCAGGTGATTACCTGAGCTGCTGGAAGAGCAAGTGGCATTTAACAAGCAGCCAAGACTGGGTGACACAAAAGTCATCACAGAGTGCTTTGCAGCGCCCTCACAGCTGGGCCCATCACGCTCAGGGGTTAGGTTGGTAATTTTAATCTCAGTTGACCGAGAGCTCACTGCGTCAGCTCAGCCTCCCCAACTTAATCACCAAAAATAAGCAAAAACACAGAGATGGAAGCACCTGTGTGATGTGCTCAGGTACCCAAGCCAGGCATTCAGCCAGATGACCAGCAATCAAACAGATTGGCAGGGAAGGCAGGGTCTGGACCCTGCCAGCCTCTCCCACACACAGTTTAGGGTCTGCCTGCCAGCACCCTGCAGGCTGCCCAGCCTTCTCCACCACCAGCCCCAGGAGCCTCTTCTCACCTGGTGAATGTGGGGTTTGCACCAGGGCAAGAGTCAGAGCCCAGCAGATGCCCTGCACCCACCCATGTGCTCCATTCACCTGTATCTCAGCAGGTGCCACAGCCCTGCCCAGGCTTCCCCACACCTCCTGCAGCAGGAATGAGGTGTTGCTCTTCAAAACACACATCTAATGTCACAGGTTAGACTTCCCCTCATTTCCTTGTTCATTAAAATACTTGTGTAGCATTTTAGGAGGATTTAATGGTTAGAGTCAGGCTACTTCTGAGCCAAGGAGGGGGACAAAAAAAAGCAAGTAATAAAGTAAAATGTGGTAAAAACACCATGGGAGCGAGCTATGTGCCAACTTTCAGACAAGCAAATGAATGCAGCCAATTTATAAATCCTCAACAAATAGGATTTACAATGGAAGTGGCAGTTAAGCCATCATGAGTACAGAAGGTGGCAGGCAGTGCTCTGTAACACTGTCCGTGCTCTGCTACAGCAGCTCAGCAGCATTGCTATTGGAGAAATTGTATTTACAGAAGTTTTTCATCTTTAGATGACAGCTTTTGGCAGGCTTTACTCTAATTTGGTGGTTGCATACAAAAAGAAAATCTGCCAGCAGGACTCTGGGCTGTACCACTGACTGTGCTGCTAAAGCCCAGGCCTTGTGACTGTGTCAAATACCTCTCCCTCCTCAAACTCCACTAGCTGCATAAATGAAAGTATAATATTATGAAATTTTAGTGCTATAAATCAGTAATGCAACTATCTCATTTTCAGTTGTCGGCAATAGTCACTGACTCAATAGGCTCTACTTGATAAATCTGACTTTTTCATCTGTCAGAAGTCCTCCGCAGAGATAAAAACCAGATTCGTGCTTGCCTGTGAAGGCTGCAGTGATCTTTTAGAAAACATCCCCATCTAAATGCCTTGGTCTCTGCCCAGGTGGGGAAGGCAGGTCATTAAAAACCTTGGGACAAAGCACATGAGGGGAGAGTTTTCACACTTAGCACAGCATAGGGCCCTTATTGAAAAGCAGGGGTTGGTGTGGGTGGAGGCTGCTGGAGGGCTTGGAGTCCAGCTTTTTCTTTGGTTTCAGAGTGTCCCAGGACAGTGAGGATAACCCCATGTTAAGAGCATGTCCAGCTGAATTATGAATATCTTCAAGGTTGGCAACAGCAACCTATTCCAGTGGTCAGTCACCCTCACAGCAAAATCAGTATTTTTTATGTTTAACCAGAACGCTCTGTATTTCTTCCTTTGCCTTTGCTGTTTGTCCTGTCACTGGGCACCACTGAGACAATCTTGGCTCTCTTGTCATTCCTCCTCCCTTCAGATCCTTGTACACAAGGATTAGATCACCCCTTAGCCACCTCCTCTCTGGGCTGAACAGCCTCAGCTCCCTCAGCCGCCTCCGCTATTTCAGATGCTCCAGTCCCTTCACCATCTTACTGCCCTTTGCTGGACTCTCTGCAGCAAGTCCATGTTTGTCTTCCACAGGGTCACTCAGAACCAGACTCAGCACTCCAACCACACCTCACTGGTGCTGAGCAGGGGGGAGGGATCACCTCCTCAGCCTCTTGGTGATGCCCTGGCAAATCCAGCCCAAGGTGTTGCTGGTTCGCAAAAACATATTGCTGGCTCAGGGTCAGCTTGTTGTCCCCCAGGTGCTTATTCTGGAAAGCTCCTTTACATCTGGGTGGCTTCCAGCTCATACTGGTGCTTGGGATTCTTCCTCCCCGGGTGCAGGACTCTGAACTTCCCTTTGCTGATTCTCGTGAGGGTCCCATCAGCCTCTTTCTCCAGCCTGTGTCCCTGGATGGCAGAAGACCCTGTGGTTTATCAGCTGCACTGCCTAGAACGTCCCCCACTTGCCATGACACTCCCAAGCCAGCAGGGAACAGCCTGGCAGTGCCATCAGCCAGCTCCCTCGGCTCTCCTGGGTGCATCCCTGCAAGTCACAGGGATGTCCATGTTCCTTTTGTTGCTTCCCTTACCTGATCCCGCTCCACCGACACCCACGGCACCCCACGGAGGGCAGGACCCTGTGTCCTTCCCTGGGCAGCTGCAGACGTGCCACTGGACAGACTGCCGAGGCAGCAGGACAGGCTACCAAGGCACCTGGCTCCTGTGCCACTGCCGCCTTGCAGAGCAGCAGCCTGCTCACGGGAACAGCCCCGGTGTCCCTCGCCCGACTGCTTCCCACGCGGAGAGACGATGGCCCCTGTCCCTTCGCCATTCAGTGCTCGCAGCTGCTGCCCCCACCTCGGCCGCTGAAGCTGCTCCTTCACACTAGCGGGAGGCGGAGGTTTCGCAGTGCTTCTGCTGGACAACAGAAATCCCACCTGCAGTGCCCTGCTGTCGCCATGGCAGTGCAAGATGAGCCTCACTCAACAGAAAAATCCCATCTGTCAGGTTAGAAACACAAACCGTGTTGGCAAAACCGAGTCTCTTTTGCTCCCCCTGCCCTGGGTCAGGCACATGCTGGGGGCCCAGGGGTGCCTGTGCAGCTCCGCTCCGCGGATCCATCACCCAGCTGATTTTGGGGACGCGCGATGGTGGCACTGGGGGGTGTGTGCAGCTCAAGGTGCATTACCAGTGTCAGTGCGCTGGGCACATTTCCCGTCACAAGCCTGCACACGTGCAGGAATTCCCTCCTCGTGCGCAGCAAAGGACACTTGTCACGCTCGGTGCGGGTGAGCTCCGGCCGTGCTCTGCCCTGTGCGTGTCCCACTGCCCCGCCCCGCTGCTGCGGGACACCCGCTCGGGGTGGCAGGGGACTCTCGCTCCGGAGTCACACGTCATGCTGGCAGGAATGCGAAAGTTCTCATTTTCAGGGCAGAAAGGTGGAGCGCTGTGGCTCCGGAGCTGACATGTGACCAGGACAATCCCGTTGAGGGGAGGAGCTCTCCCTGATTTCTGAGCAAATAAAGGGCCAGTGAAAAAAGCAATAGATACCAAACCAATTGATTTTTTTTTTCCTGCCAGATGTGTTCTCCATGACAGGTTGATGGAAATTTATTAACCATTTTTATAAACTTTTTTAAGTGGGAGTGACTGAGTGGCCCCGTTCCTCACTCCCATCCGCAGGGCCAGGGCTGGCAGCCGAGGGCAGAGCTGCCTCTCCTTCTGCTGAGGAGCTCAGTGCCGGCACCACGGGCACACGTGAGGGCTGGGTGGCATCTGGGTGACACCTGGGTGGCAGCTGCCAAGAGCTGCTGGTGCCCCACAGGGGACAGCCGGGCAGCTGGGTTAAGCAGCTCCCACTTACTGAAAGGGAGAAGATCCACAGACACACACTCAGGTCCCAGAGTATGTAACAAGGCATATCCACACCCTCTGGGAAGACAGATACCTGAACTTCCCAGCAATGTCGAGGGATGATTGCAGTGCTTCCAGTGGGCACACAAAGGTTTAATAAAGCAACAGAGATAAGGGCTTTTTGGGGGGTAAAAAAACCACCCAGACCTGTTTTGTTCGTGGGTGAAAAAAATCTGAGCACCCAAAGGTCATAGTCAGGAATTTATTCCCTCCCTGCAGGCTTGTTTGCTGAAAGATAAAGATCTTTGATGCAGGTGTACAAAGTGCCAAGGATCGGGAAGGCAGCACAGAGTAAACCCATGGCCAAGTGACACGTTTGTGGCAGGAATCACAAGAGCTGTCAGAGGTATCCTGCAATGTATCTTGTTCTCCCGAGGCAGAGCTCAGCTGACAGAGGGTTTCCTGCCCTGTAAAGGATGCTGCCCACGATGCTGCCCTGTTAGAGCCAGCCTTGCCTCTGGCAGGGGATGGCCTGAACATTTGCACTGGTGTAAATATTGACCCGTGGCTTGGTAGTCCCCTGACTTGGGAGTGGCTGGGACTGTCCCACAGACTGCAGTATCTGACCCTGGGTCATAACAGCCCTGTGAAATGGCCCCACCAATGGGGACGACCACCTTAAAGGCGTTTTCCAGTCTCAACGAATCTATAGTCCTGGGATTCTATAGCATCTTGTTTCATGAACAAACTAGTCAGGGACCTCTTATAACCCACTTTCAAGAAGACAAAACATACAGGAATCCATCCAGCAGATTTCCTGGGGTACTGAGAAACACAGCTGATGCACAGATCCTATTTAATGGTCACCTTGCCACAGGAAGCTGTGACTCTCCCCATCCCTCAGGTCCCTCCTCGGCCACACTGCACAGGGTGGGGAGCCCTGTGCCACACATTCCCTGTGCCCTGAACACAAGGACAGGTGCCTCATCTGGAACGAGGGGTGCCGGAACCGGCGGGACAGTGGGCACAGCGCAGCCAACACCTGCCAGAGCAACAGGATGGCTTTGCGGATGTCAACTGCCTCTTTTTTTTATTTAAGGCCTCCAGCAATGGGTCTTTTAAGGAGTAGTTTGAAAGAAAACAATGAAGAGGCTTTGCCAATGTTTACAGAAAGTCCCTTTCATGTTGGGACTGAAAAGTACAGCAGATTGTGTGCTCTCTTCCCTCCCTCCTGGGCACCTCTGCTCTTCCCGCTGGGCTGGAAACAGCTTCTGAAAGTGGGAAGGCTTCAGGTTAGTTTCACAATGAAATGTTCCATTGCTCCAAACCCAGTTTTGACCATTCTAAAGAATAAAATTCCATTTGGAAACTGAAAAAGATTGACACACAGTTTAGGGGTGGGCAGGATAGGGAAGAGGCTTTCTAGAATGGAGCTCTCCACAGAAACAATACTGTATTTCAAGTTGAAAAATACTGGAGGTTTTAAATAAAAAGTAGTATTTTGGCTAAATGTAATTGCTTCCTGGTAATTGAATTTAAACCCATTTTTCCTCCTACTTCAGTTCAGATATCTGAAGGTGTTGGCTAAGAGACCAATATTGTGCCTCAGCCACTTTTCACCTTTGAGTTTTTGTTATTTGCACTCAATTAAGAATAGAGCCTAAAGTGTCGAGTACAAAATTAAAGACTTTTGAATGTATTAGGAAGAAAGAAACCCAAGTAGCAAGGAACCAGCTCCTCTGAAACAGAGACCACCAGCAGATAAAGGCAGCTCCTGTTACTGAGCAGTTTGTAACAAGCATGTTGTGGACTCTGGTGGGATTGGGGGGTACAGCACATGAGGTCATGCTGAAGATGTTGACCCCAGGGCAAAAAAAAAGAGTTTTCTGCAGACTTTGTTCTCTGTTCTGTTCTTCCTTTTCACATAGGTAAGAGCTTACCTACAAACCAAACCTTCCTCTTCTTTGGTCATGAGAAAACAATCACCTGTTTGTTTATTGTTTTACAGTTCAAACAGACTCTGATAACGCTGAATTCTTTTGTTGTGAGTGCTAGTGGTAAAAGGGAGTAAGTTGCCATATGCACATTCCTGATTACGTTTATAAATTCATATGGTTCAATGACAGGTTGGGTTTTTTTCTGAGTTAATGAAGAGGAGTGGACAAATAAAATCTTTTGACTCGAGTCAGAACTACCTGCAAATATTTTCTGATGTATTTATTTCAAAAGCAATTACCTTAAAAAAATTCACAAAATTACTTTCTTCCTAAATAGAGTTGACGACATCTGGAAAAGAAAGGGTATTTGGTCAGCTTCTTTACATAAAGCCTTTTTGCTATATGATCTACATATGCTCTGAAAATTTGAAAAAAATCTTTAAAATAAACATGCATTTTGGAAGTATCTCTGTGCTGGAACATAAGACCACAAACACAGGACCATGAAAATACACATTAATTTGTTATCACTTTGCTGCTTACTTCTTCTCTTGTGATATTTAAAAACATTGGTTGCTGCTGATATTTTTTCCTATTGCTGCAGTTCCCCTTTTGAAATGTCTTAAGCACTTTGCTGAGTGTTTTACAAAGAGAGAAACACCATTATCTACGAAATTAAAAGTAGAAAAGAGAAAATAACAGCCCCAGTGAGTAGCCCAGTGCCCCGCAGAAATCCACTGCCCTCCGTTGGCTGGGGCCCAGGACTCCCGGCGCTCCCGGTGTCTGCTCACTGGAGCGGCACTTCCCAGTGCTCCCAGTCTTCCCTGCCGAAAGAAACCACAAGCCTAGCTTAGAGTTGTGGACGGATGCGGTATTTATTCACTTATTCTTCATTTATTATTAATTTAAATGCCTTGTATATAGTCCAGTTCATAAAAGCAACTTATTTAGTAGTCCACAGCAAGTTTGGCTTCAGATAAAATGGGGTTAAACCAGGCTATTTTCCAAATGCCTCACTTTCAGTTTTACTTGTCTTCATTTTCCTCCCTGCTCAACCACTTCATCAGCCAACTGCTACTACATTCTGCTTCGGCCTCCAGAGAATTAGCAGTTCTGACTCCCAGCAGGTTGTCAGAAAGCCTGAAAGAAAAAATCCCACAAAATCTGGCACAAAAATGAGATGTTATTTCTAATTGTCTTTTTCACTTTTCCTCTCCAGCCCTTCGAGGCTCCCCTCTTCCCATCCTCCAGTTTCCTTTTCCACCGCTGTGCTTGGCAGGGATCCCTGCTCCATTCTGCTGTTTCAATAGCTGCAGCTCTACAAAACTTCTTGCTTTCCCCTCACCCTTGACAGTAGGAAAGCGGAGTTGGCTGGTGCTCACCAGGGAAAGTGCCACCTCACACAAAACTCCCCTCATGCCACGCTGGGCGCATCACCCGCCTCAGCTCACGGCCTCATCGCGTGCCACTGCACGAGCTCTGATTGTGATATTTTGTCATGGGCTGTCTGTTCAAGCCTAAATGACTGAAATGTGGGGACAGAAGACTGTGGAGGGCACGTCCCCAATAGCTGCTTCCATACTGCCCAGCAGCTGTGCCAGAGCCACGCTCAGACAGCGGCAGCGGCTGCTCAGGAAGGGTCCGTGCCCGAGGGGTGGGCACCATCACCCGCCCTGCGGCGTATGGCCGTACCTGGGGCTGTCTGTGCCACCCTGACTGCTTTCATAACCCGATGGCTTCCCCGTGGTCAGAAGTGTATCCACGCTCCAGCTGCCACGAGCTTTCCCCCTGGAACCCACAGAAAGTCACCCCTGTCACCCCCAAGGGCTGCTCCGATGGCTCATGGCTCCCGCCAGCCCCTGCAGGGAGCCCGCCACGGCTGAGCCGGGCCACCCGAGGGCATTGCACCGGGAGCAGGGGCACCTCATGGCCCAAGAGCGCCCGAGCTGCTGCGCTCGTCCGTGTGATGCCAGCACCGCCACGCCACGGCCGCGTCCCCCAGGGCACCGAGCACCCCCGATCCGCTCCCTGCCACCCGCGCTGTGCCCTCGGTGCTTCCCTCGGAGAGGCCGAGCAGGGCAGCGCTTATGGCGGCTGTCCCCGGCCCTAGGCCGGTGCTCCGGCCCCGCGGGGCCCCCGAACCCCAACACTAGCACCTTCCCGGGACCCGCGGGACCGCGCCCGGCCCCGCCGCCACGGGGCGCTCTGGGGCTCGCAGCCATCGGGACCCGCCCGGAGCCCGGGGAGCGTGGCCGTGGGTGTGACCGGGGGCCGTGACCACGGGCGTGGACAGGCGGTGGGTGTGCCCGGGGCGCGGCCATGGGTGTGGCCGGAGGCGTGGCCGGGCCGTGGGCGGTGCTGCCGCGGGACTCGCGGTGCGGCCGCCGGCGGAGCAGGAAATGGAGGCGTGAGCGGGCGGAGCGGCCGGGG